>JAIUZE010046514.1:0-24096 GCA_022085475.1 Heliosperma pusillum
TTTACCAAAGAAATGTGGAGACCCGGGCATGTTCACTATTCCTTGCACTATTGGGGGGAAAAGTTTTAAACGTGCCATGCTAGACCTTGGGGCTTTTATAAACGTCATGCCTTTATCTATTTATGAGACCCTAGGTTTAGGACCTTTGTCTAAGACCGGAGTAGTCATTCAACTTGCCGATAGGTCTAGTGTTTACCTCAAGGGCATGGTAGAGGATGTACTAGTGGAAGTCGATAATCTTGTCTTTCCGGCGGATTTCTACGTCTTAGATATGGAATCTAGCTCTAGTGCCACCCCTCTCCGTCTTGGTAGGCCGTTTATGAAAACTTCAAATACCAAGATCGATGTTTCAAACGGGTGTTTGACTATGGAGTTTGAAGGAAAAAGATTAACTTACAATATATATGACTCCATGAGGCACCCGAGTGACCATCAATCTTGTTTCTTCTTGGATATTTTTGAGCCATTAGTGAATCAAATGTATAAACTTTGTGATAGAGACCCACTCGAGGTAGCTTTAACTAATCCCATGGAAGAGGAAGGTTTGCGCTTGTTGTTGGCCTTTGATGTGCAGGAATGTCTTGAAGAATTGGAGAAGGAAGAGCCAATAGAAACATATGAGGCGCTCAACGTCATAGAGATGCTGAAAACAGGGCAAGGCAGTGCTCGACGCAGCCTGCGTCACACGACGCAGCCTGCGTCGTACGACGCAGCCTGCGTCCTGCACTGGCTAACTTGTCCGAGTTGTTTGCTTTGAGTATTCCACTCCACAAGCCCCTCCCTTCCATTATCCAACCTCCTAAGGTCGAGTTGAAAACCCTCCCAAGCCATTTAAAGTACATCTTTCTAGGGGACAAGAACATCCTACCACTTATCATTTCAAGCACACTCACCGAGGACCAAGAAGGCAAATTGGTATCACTACTTGAAAAGCATAAGGAAACATTTGGGTGGAGCATAGCGGACCTAAAAGGGATAAGCCCGGTGACTTGCATGCACAAGATACGACTTGAAGTGGATGCCAAACCGGTCCGACACCCCCAAAGGAGGCTCAATCCACCCATGGCGGAGGTAGTGCAAGAAGAGGTAATTAAGCTATTGCAAATGGGTATCATTTTCCCTATTTCCGACTCTCGTTGGGTTAGCCCAACTCAAGTCGTACCCAAAAAGGAAGGAGTGACGGTAGTCAAGAATGCACAAGGAGACTTGGTCTCCACCCGACCACAAACCGGTTGGAGAGTGTGTATTGACTACCGCCGCTTGAATGCGGTAACATTGAAAGACCATTTCCCGCTACCATTTATTGATCAAATGTTAGAAAGATTAGCGCAGAAAGCTTTCTATTGTTTCCTTGACGGTTACTCGGGGTATTTTCAAATTCCAATCGCACCCGAGGACCAAGTCAAGACCACATTCACATGCCCATTTGGTACATTTGCTTATCGTCGTATGCCCTTTGGTTTGTGTAATGCACCGGGAACTTTTCCACGGTGCATGTTGAGTATTTTCTCCGACTATGTAGAAAGGATCATAGAAGTATTCATGGACGATTTCACCGTCCATGGGGACTCCTATGATGCATGTCTAAAACACCTTGCCCTTGTCTTAGAGCGATGCCAAGAGTCTCATCTCATTTTAAACTCCGAAAAATGTCATTTCATGGTGACTAGTGGCATCGTTTTAGGACATGTAGTGTCGGAAAGAGGGGTTGAGGTGGATAAGGCTAAGGTTGACATTATCAAAACCTTACCTTATCCCTCTAACACCCGAGACATTAGGTATTTTCTAGGACATGCCGGGTTCTACCGGAGATTTATTAAGGATTTTTCCAAGATTGCTAACCCTTTATGCAAGCTTTTGCACAAAGAAGCGGAATTTGTTTTTGATGACAAATGTAGGAAAGCATTCAATGACTTGAAGGAGAGATTGGTCACCGCACCCATTATTCAAGCACCACGATGGGATCTTCCATTTGAAATCATGACCGATGCAAGTGACTATGCATTGGGAGTGGTTTTGGGTCAAAAGAGTGACAAGGGACCCCATGTGATCCAATATGCTTCTCCCCTCTTGAATGATGCTCAAAAGAACTATTCCACGACGGAGAAGGAATTCCTTGGTGTGATTTATGCTCTAGAAAAATTCCGATCTTATCTCTTGGGCACAAAGGTGATCATCTACACCGATCATGCCGCCATTAGCTACCTTGTGGCAAAGAAGGATGCCAAGCCAAGGTTGTTGAGATGGATTCTTCTTCTAAGTGAGTTTGATGTGGAAATAAAAGACAAGAAAGGGGTGAAGAATGTGGTGGCGGATCATTTGAGCCGGCTAAACCATGAAGGAAGACCATCATGCCCTCTTGAGGAGGTTGAAGGAGGTCTCCCTCATGAGTCACTTTATGCTATACACGTGGAGGAGCCATGGTATGCTACCATGGTCAACTATTTGGTGACAAAGCGGCTCCCAAGCCATTTCTCTTCTCATCAAAAGAGCAAAGTCAAATCCGATGCCAAGTACTATACATGGGATGATCCTTACTTGTGGAAGTTTTGCCAAGATCAACTTGTGAGAAGATGTGTGCCCGAGAGTGAGATCCCTTCCATCTTACATCATTGTCATGACTATGCTTGTGGAGGACATTTTGGGCCACCAAGAACCGCTAGAAAAGTGCTTGAATGCGGTTTCTTTTGGCCAAGCCTTTTTAAAGATGCCCACAAATTTGTAAAGACTTGTGACCGATGTCAAAGGGTGGGGAATTTGACAAAGAGAAATGAGATGCCACAACAACCTCTTTGATATTGTGAGATCTTTGATGTGTGGGGAATTGATTTTATGGGCCCTTTTCCAAATTCCGGTGGTTATTTGTACACCCTCTTGGCGGTGGACTATGTATCAAAATGGGTTGAAGCAATTCCTACCCGCACCGATGATGCCAAGGTAGTAGCCATTTTCATTCAAGAGAACATATTCTCTCGGTTTGGCTTTCCAAGGGCTATCATTAGTGATAGGGGGACCCATTTTTGCAACAAGGTGATTGGAGGCCTTCTCAAGGGGTATGGGGTGAATCATAAAATTTCCACGGCCTACCACCCACAAACAAACGGGCAAGCCGAACTCTCAAACCGTGAAATTAAAGGAATACTTGAAAAGACGGTGAATCCGGATAGAAAGGATTGGAGTAAGAGGCTAGTTGATGCATTGTGGGCATATAGGACCGCTTGCAAAACCCCCATTGGCATGTCCCCATTCCGTCTCATCTATGGCAAGGCTTGCCACCTCCCCGTGGAGGTTGAGCACAAAGCCTATTGGGCTATCAAATCTTTCAACCAAAACCAAGATGAGAGCGGTATGCACCGGAAGCTTCAATTACAAGATCTTGAAGAAATTCGCCAATATGCTTATGAGAACTCTTCCATCTACAAAGAGAAAACAAGAAGATGGCATGATGGGATGATAAACCGTAGAGTTTTCAAGGAAGGTGATAAAGTTCTTGTGTTCCAAAACCGGTTTAAGCTCTTTCCGGGCAAGTTGAGGTCAAGATGGTTTGGACCTTACCCCGTCAAGAAAGTGTTTACTCATGGGGCTATTGAAGTGGAGGGGCCCGGGGATGGAAAGCTCCTCAAAGTGAATGGCCACCGTCTCAAGCACTACTTCCAAGGATGTACCCGGGAGGGGGAAGAAGAGGTCTTGCTTGAAGACCCCATTTATCAAAGTTGAAAAGCTTTAAATAGCTAAGTCGAGCCATCGACTCTAAATAAACGGCAAAACATGTACATACTCTATCCTTGTGAATATTTCTTTGAAGTTTCTTTGTTAAATCTTAGCATTTAAGTTGTTTTAAGTTAGTTAGACATTGCATCAAACAAATTTTTTTTGAAGTTACTAACGGTTTTGTGAAGTTTTGCGAGTTTTTGGCCGCCTCGGGATGCGTGCCACGGATAAAAAGTTCGGGAATCGATGGAATTTAGATATTGGAGGTTATTATGGACCATTGAAGTGAAGTTGCAAGTATGGAGGTGTTTGGAGCACTTAGCAAAAATTTTGCTAAGTGCAAAAGCAAGAACCATCCGGCAGTGAAGGACGCAGCCTGCGTCGTACGACGCAGCCTGCGTCGTGATGACGCAGCCTGCGTCGAGAGCAGATTTCCTTTTATTCTTCAGCCTTTGCCCGTGTTCTTCATAAAACAAAACCCCATCATTCTTCTTTGCTTTTCACGACAAACACCCAAAACCACCCCCAATCCCTAAAAAATCCATCTTTCTCACTCAAATCTTCCAAAACCTTCATCAAAATCAATCCCAATCTTCTCCCTAATCATTATTCTACACTCAATAACCCCAAAATCAATCTCACTCACCCTAAAATTCAGAAAATCCGTCTTAAACAACCCTAGATTTTTTCCCTAAAATTCGTTTTTCGGGTCTTTTGCTGGGTTTTTAAGGCTAATTGTCGAATTCCTACCTATTTCTAATCATCAAGGAACTTGAATCTTGTGGAAAAGCAAAGGTATAACTTCATACGCGACTTTTTCATCAATCTTCAAGTTTTGCTCGAATTAGGCTAGTTTTAGTCTTAGGTTGAGTTCCCCTTTCCCCTTGCTTGATTGTGTAGTTAGGATTGGATAAAGTTTTCTGAGTAAGGTAAAGAAATTCAACAAACACTAGCTTTTTGAGGTGTAGAAATTGTTGCTCACCAAGTGTTTGTTGAATTGCTTGAGTGAAAAACCTTTCGAGTGATTGCTTCTTGTTGTTGTAGTGTGTTGTTTGTTACATTTTGCAGAAATGGCACCAAAGATCTCTAAGTTGTTTGGCAAGGGAAAAAATAAGAGGGCCGCGGTGAGTGAGCCCGACACCGAGGTTGAAGCGGTGTTCATGGGCTATGAGAGGATGCAAGCTCAGCATAAGAAAATTTGGGATCAAATATCCACTCACCCTCTTGTAGCAACCAAATTCTTTTGCCCAACCACCCTCCATGCCTTAGGCATGTTCAACTTGACAAGGGACATGCTAGCTAAAGTAGGGCTAGAGGCTTCTCTCGAGCCAAACTCCTGGGATTACACCTATAGGAGTTTTGCATACGAGTTTCTAGCAACCTTGTCAGAGTTGGATGTGCCCGAAGGTGAGGAGAAAGCCTACCGATTCCGATTGAACCAAACTTGGCATGAAGCCCCAACTTCCGAAATCCGTCAAATCCTAAAAATCACCAAGCAACCTGTAGACATTAGATGCCCAAGGGGCAAAATGCACCAGATGTGGGATAACATTGCCGATGACCATGGCCCGTCTAAGGATGCCAAACTGTCAGCCATCACCCACCCCGTACTCCGCCTAATTACTAGGTTCCTTACCACCATTTTCAACTCCGCGGGAGAGCCCACCAAAGTGCCAGAGAAGATCCGGCTATGTTTGTGGACTATGCTTCCGGAGGGGGTAGGGATCCCGGATTGGGCCGATTTGTTTTTGAGAGCTTGCATCAAGCATAGGCCAAAATCGGCAAGGGCAAGCATCCATTGTGGGGGGGTGATTTCTTTCTTGGTAAGGCATTATGAGGGAGGCATTGGTAATGATCAAGTGGTGAACATTTGTAGGGGGTTGACGAGGTACAACCGTCTTGGGCTAGAGGAAGTGCATATGTTTAAGACTAGCAAGGAGCAACCCTTAAAAGGGTTTTGGTTGGGAAGTGACGGGCTAAGCTACATGAAGTTGCCTAGACCTCAAAACAATCCTTTACCTAGAGAACCCGCGGCATGGGATTTTATTTGTCCTAGGGAGGAAAGTTTGGGGGTAAGTAGTGCGGAAGAGGAGGAGGTAGAAGAAGTGCCTTTGAGGCAAAGGAGGGTAAGGAGAGAGGGTGGTGAGGGAAGTGAGCATTTGAGAGAGGAGAGTGAGATCCTTGCAATTGAGCAAGGACCTTCCCAAACCACCAATTTTGAACAACAACAACAACAACAACAACAACAACAACAACAACAACAACAACAACAACAACAACAACCACCACCATTTCATTTCCAATCACCATTCCAAAGCCACCATGATACCGACACCCCCATGTTTGATGCGAAGGGTCGTTCTAGCACACCCGTGGAGCCATGGCAACAACAAATGGCTAACTATTTTGCTAGCACCAATGACGTGTTGGCACACATTAGTGGGAGGGTGGATGCCTCAAACACTTGGCAACAACTTCAAGGAGGTAGGCTTGAGAGTTTGGATGATTGGCACAATGTTGTGGAGGAGAGGGAGAGATTGAGGGCGGAGGCCGAGAGGGCTCAAAGTGAGGAATGGAGGAGGATGCTAGATGGGCAAGAGAAAGCCCGCCTATGGAGAGAGCAACAAGATAAAAGATGGCGGGAACAAAATGAAATGTGGGCCACCCAAAATGCTTGGAGGGAGCAAGCTACGAGCCACTTTAACGTTCAAAATGAGCGCCACCACACCTATCTTCAAGACTCTTATGAGGATGCGGTGGCACATGAGGACGTCTATGGCTTAGCTAGCTCTCTCTTTGGGATGTCCATGCAACAAAACCCGGGCTACCCCTTTCCTTACACCCAAGCAACCCTTGATGAAGGCATGGAGCGAAGAAGGCGGATTAGAGAAGAAAGGGATAGGAGGAGAAACCGAGGAGGTGCCTCGGGGTCTTCTCCTTTCGATAATTGATGAGGTAACATTATCTTTCTCTCCTACAATGAGGACATTGTATATTCTAAGTGTGGGGGAGAAGATTGTACATAGTTAGTTTTGTTTTGATGCATTGTAGTGTGTTTGTTTTTATTTTGAAAAGAAAGAAAGAAAAAAAAAAAAAAAAAGAGAAGAAAAAGAAAAGAAAAAAAAAAAAAAAGAAGAAAAAAAAAAAGAAAAAAAATTTGAAAATCCCGGCTAGGTGAAAACCCACAAGGGTGGGCACCTAGGCAAGATTGGGAAGGTGGCCGAGGACGGAATGAAAACCCGAAAGGGCATTCCGGGCAAAATGAAGAATCGAGTTGCGAGCCACCAATGAGAGGAAAGGAAAAGCTAAGGTGAAAACCCGAAAGGGCACCTTAGGGAAAATGAGGGATTTTCAAGAAAAAAAATGGAAAAATGAAAAAATGAAAAAAAAAATTTGAGCATAATTCTTCCTATGATGAGGATTTTGGAGGAATAAGAAGGGAGTGATAAGGAGGAAATTGGAAGGAGGCTAGCTTAGGCCCCCATTTATTTTTATTTTTGAGTCACAAAACTTTGTTTCAAATTGGTGGATTTATGTTGGTGGTCGCTTGGTTGTGCAAATTGTGAAGTTTGGGGCCAACCAAGTAACCATGATTTGCATTAGTGGAGTAATAAAGGGGTGATATAAGGAGTGGATTTGTGTGAAGATTGTTGAGAAAGACCATCTCGCTATGCCTTGGGATAAGGCAAAGATGGTCATACTACTTTATTGGGAGCTATAAGGAGGGAGGAATTGAGTTGAGTCGGAGTAGGTGGCATGTCGTGTCTTTAGTCTTGAGGGATGATATAAGGAGGGGGAGTGAGAGAAGAGTGTCACAAGAATTGAGTCTTTTTGTTTTGTTTTTGTCATTGGTGGATTGTTTAAGAGGGAGTATTAGAAGGGTGTATTGAGGGAGGAGAGGTCAATGCCTACACACACACTTTGTTGGGCTCGTGTCATTTGTGCTAATCTCGAGTTTTACTCGGGACGAGTAAAAGTCCAAGTGTGGGGGTGTTTGACAACGTCAAATATTGTCGTGTCTAGTAGTATTTTTTAGAGTCTTTCGCTCTACTTTTTACGGGTCATTAGTTTTATTTTATGTTAATTTTAGTTTTTGTAATAATGTTAGTATTTAGTACTTTAAGTCTATTTTGAGAGTTAAATTCCGTAAAGTCAATAAAAGTCAAACCCGAAAACCCGAGACCCAAAACCCGGAAATTTTGAATGGGCTAGCAATGAATCATCAAGGTATGAAGACCAAGCCCATTGGGTCAATGGAAGTCAAGGCGGGGTCAATATCCATGGGGTCAACGAAAGTCAAGAAGGAAAACAAGGCAAAAATTCGGCAGTGCTCGACGCAGCCTGCGTCGTAGGACGCAGCCTGCGTCAGTACGACGCAGCCTGCGTCGTAGGACGCAGCCTGCGTCATCTCTCAGCACGGGTTTTTCTCATTTTCTCGTCTTGTCTTTTGGAAGCCCACCTTTCAAGGCCCCTAGGTTTGTGGACCAAGGGTATAAAAGAAGATTTCTGAAGAGAGGCAAGGGGAATCAAGCATTCAACATACAACATCATATTTTCCCTAGCATTTTCTCTACTTTGTTCTTCAAGTTTGGCTTTTGTAATGGGTTTTTGCTTAGAAATGGGTTGTAATATGAAGACTATGGGTAGCTAATCTTCTTTTGCTTAGTGTAATTTGAACAAGTTCTTCCCTTTTAGCATTGTAAGACCTTTTTAATCCTTCCTTCTCTATTTAATTCCATTTTTCCTTGTTTGAATTTCATTGTTGAATGAATTGTTGTTAAGACTAACCATCTTAGTAATTGTTTGTTTGATTAAATTGCTTTGTCTTGATGAATTTGGTTGATTTGTCTTGATATTTGTTGAAGCAAATTGAAAGATTGTAACTTTGGTTTAAAAGTTGGAATCTTTTGAGTGGAATTTGGATTATTGTGTATTTAGGACATGGTTTAATGTTTTATTACATGAGTCTAGCATGCTTCTTTGGTTTTGTGCTTAAAGCTTGCATCTTTATTTATGCTTATGTTTTAATAAGTATGGGTTTAGTTGTATTGAGTCATTTATGGATGGTTTAATTCATTGGTGGCTAGTTTTTAGAAGTTTGTAATAGATAATTAGAGAACGGAAGGAAAGAAGGGTCTTTACTTTGTTAATTGTGGGGGAACTTGGGATAATTGCACTAAGTTATTTCTCCATATTTGAATCTTTGAGTATTTAGTTGTTGTTAGTAATTTTTAGGCTTGATAATCTTTTCTCATGAAAAACTCTCTTCCTATTTGTTCTCTACATGTTTACCATTGTGAATATCATAGTTTGTAAGTAATTCAAGTCTTTGTTTCAATTAGTGTTTTAATTTGTGGTTAGATTAATTAATTTGTTTAATCGGTTTTTAGCAAGAGTCTAGATTAGATTTTTAGCATTCATCGCCTGCCCTTGGGTTCGATCCTTGTCTTACCCTTACTACCCTTTACTTAGGTTGGTTTGAGTCTAGATTTGGCTTTATAAATTGTTATTTGGCATAGCTAATTTGTGGAATTAACGACACCGTAAAATAAGCTCGTCAATTATGTATTATCTTAATTGAGAGTGTAATATTATTGAAGTCTTTTAGGATGATGTCGACAAGAATGAAACTTAAAATAAAGTTTGTGACGTATTATAACTTTATAATTGTAATATGATTTATGGAATCAGTTTTGAAAATTATGGATTAATAATTTGGAGTACTAATCGCAGTTAGGATTTTGATGTATTTATGATTGGGGTATCTGAGGATGAGCTTCTAAACCATTAATTTGTGGTATTTTGATTAGTGATATTTGTGGATAAATTGTTAAATAGTGGATAATGATGGGGGCTAACCATTTGTGGTGTTTGGTAATGAAGTACTTCCTCCATTCTCCTATGATGTTCCCATTTTATTAAAATATACCTCACATATATTCACAAAGTGGGTACATCATATGAGAATGGAGGAAGTATTTTATAAGGATATTGAAATCTGATGAGTTGAGGAAGCTAGATGTTCGTCTGAGTAGCTGAATGTGCTTATGCAAATAGATTAAGCTATGAATTTTGTGGAATTTGAATGATCATATTTGTTATAACATTTGATTAAAGTTGTTGGAAGATATAATTTTTATTGCGGTTTAGAGCGAAGGAGATTGAATGCGAATTTGGTTTGAATGCAGTAATGAGACCCTTTTGAGACTTGGAGAGTTATCGATTCTTTAAATGATTTAAAAGTTAAGAAATATAGACTTGCCTCTGCTCGGAAGCTTATTATGAACAGAGTGCGCACCGATTGATGTGGTTATAGTTTAATATTTTTGTTGTTGCCCTTTTGTTTGACGTTCTTTTATAAATTTCAAGTTTGGAGGATGAAACTTCATTTTAGGGGGTAGGATTGTAACATCCCGAGGTTTATAATAAATTTTATTTGTAAACTATTTATTAAATTAATTATTTATGAAGTTTAAATATTTATTTAGTATTCGACGCTTACGATCTCTATTTTGTTATTTACCATTTTTACCTAATTTGGATGGGTTAAAATGTCCGTGCACGATTTTACTATTTTAATTTAAAAGCTACTTCTCTTATATCCATTTTCCGAGCGTTTTAATTATACTAAACTCGATTTGTAATTGTATTATCCATCTTGTGAGCTAATGGATCAAAAGTCCACTCAAACCTCTTATAAATAGAAAAGTTTAACCTAGCAACTAGGTTGCTCATTCTTTTCTCTTCGTGCTTTCGTTTCATGCGCCGTGACTTTTCTCTCTCCTTCTCCATTTACATTTTCTTTCTTTAACTCCATTGTTATGCAACTTTCTTAATCCAAATTGAATATAAATTATATGTTTATAATCCTATCTCTTACTGTTGGAGTACAGAGTACGGAAGCGAATAAATTTAACGAAAGATATAAGAGAAATAAAATAAAGACAGTAAAATAACACCAAGATTTTTAGGTGGAAAAAGCCTCTTTAAAATAGAGGTAAAAAATCACCGGCGAGAGAACCAAATATTTCACTATAATGATTCGGAAGTACAAGAATAATATCCTCACAAGACTATAAAATAGTCAAGCTAATAAACTCTCAATGAGTGTTTAATAATTAACACCTAAAATAAATAATGGAGAGTTAATAATAAAGAGGAAGATGAGATATGTTTTGTGTTTTGTTGTGATTTGATTTGCGGAGAAATGTGCATGTATTTATAGTGATTAATGAAGTAAATGTGATGATGCCTTAGTATTCAATTTCCATGTGTTGCATAAAATCTCCTTTACTTCAATTACGTTGTTTGAGCATTATATTATTCCAACGTTTGTTTCATGCCTTTTCATCACTATACCAATAAGTTAGAACAAATTCTAACACCGTCTCATTGAAGGGAGGCATAATTCCAACAATCTCCACCTTGACTCGCCCTTTCCGTCATAAGGCTCTCTTCGCCAATAAATCCTTTGTTATGTGTGAACAATACTAGCTAAGTCCAAGCAATGATCAAACTTAGCTGCTGGAAGTGGTTTAGTTAACATATCTGCAGAATTCTCAGTTGTATGAACCTTTTCGATTGTTATATTTCTTGTGTCAACAATATCTCGGATAAAATGGCGCTTGATATCAATGTGCCTGGTTTTTGAGTGAAGCTTTCTATTTCTTGTCAAGTGGAATGCACTTTGACTATCACAAAATACTACAATAATATCTTGTTTTAAACCAAAATCGCTCACCAAGCCTCGGAGCCATATCGCCTCTTTCATATCTTATGTGGCAGCAATATATTCTGCTTCAGTTGTTGATAATGTCGCAACGGCTTGAAGTGAATAATACCAACTGATGGCAGAGTCACAAAGAGTAAATATATAGGTAGAAAGTGACCTTCTCCTATCTAAATCACCACCTTAGTCAGCGTCAACATAACCAACTACACGTCCGGGATTAGCTCTGTGTTTATAAAGTACCAAACCAATATCAGAAGAACCCTTCAAATAACAAAGAATCCATTTCACGGCTTCCCAATGTTCTTTGCCTGGATTGTACATAAATCTGCTAACCACACTAACAACATAACCCAGATCAGGCCGTGTGCACACCATGGCATACATAAGACTCCCAACAGCATTTGAATAAGGGACATGTGACATTCGTCTTTTGTCGTGATTTATATTTCGACATTGTTCAGATGACAATTTAAAGTGAGCAGCAAGAGGAGTATTAACAAGTTTACTTTCTTGTATATTGAACCTCTCGAGCATTTTCACAATATATCTTTTCTGTGACAATATTAACTTTCCTGCTCGACGATCCCTGTTAATCTTCATACCAAGATTTTTCGTAGCCGGACCTAAGTCCTTCATATCGAATTTACTGCTCAACTTGGCCTTTAACTTGCTAACAAGTGTCTTATCCTTTGAAGTAATTAACATATCATCGACATAAAGCAACAAGTATATAAACGACCCGTCAGATGTCTTCTGAAAATAAACACAATTATCATAAGTAATTCTTGGGTAGCCATGTCCAACCATGAAAGAATCAAACCTCTTATATCATTGTCTCGGAGACTGCTTCAAACCATAAAGAGATCTTTTTATACGACAAACATAGTCCTCTTTTCCAGGAACTATAAAACCGTCTGGTTGATGGATATAAATTTCTTCTTCGAGATTACCGTGAAGAAATGCAGTTTTTATATCTGACTTGTAGTACTCCGTATTTATGTTTATAGGAGGCTCGGCCAAGTAGGGCTTACTCGACTGAGTACATTGAGTACTCGGTTGAGTAGAAGCCACTCAATCGAGTAGTTTTCACTGATGTTTAGTTTAGTATTCTGAACTCGGGTACTCGGCCGAGTGATTTCGACACTCGACCGAGAATTCGTACTTGACCGAGTACGATGGAAATCGTGGATTAGTCCGACGGATGATTAAAGGTTATTAAGAGGAGTTTGGCTTCATTAAAAAAGTTACGTTATCTAAACACAAAATCCTAATCTCAAATTCTCTCTAATTCCTCAACAAAACCCTTCATCATCTCGTGCCGGATCTGCTCTTTAGCTACTTCATTGGATTTCTTGGTAAGTCCTTGTGATTATGATGTGATTGTATTGCTTTGTAATCCTAATTGAATTGGGGGGGGGGGGGGGGGGGGGGGGATTGTGATGTTGATTGCATGATTATGTTTGTATAGGAGGGGACTTCGTGGAAGAACGCTTTTAACATTGATTGTTTGTTTTGCTAATCAGAATTTGCTATAAGGTAGGATTTCCCTACTCAGTTTTACATTGCTAATGGATGTGATAAGACTATGTGATATTTTTTATGTGATTGATGTTGTTGGTCATTGTTGTGACGATTATGGAGATTGGGGAGTTGTTGTCAATGTTACTATGGTTACTATGGTTTGATGATCATGTTAGGAGACAGGTCACGCATGGAGTTTGCCCCTGTGGTTATCCCGCCATGTGGGGGATGTGCACATTAATGTTCCGGGTTTATCTCGCTGCGGTGAGATGGAAGTTCGACGCCTGTGGCTGCGGTCCAGGGTCAATAGGTGGATTTGTAGAGCAGGCTGGTAACCTGAATCTATTGAGGTAACCGCTGCGGTGGCCCTCCGGTTTCTCTTTCCCTTGTGATTATCTTGTATATTGGCGGTATATGCTAATAATGACCCCGTATTGTTTTACAAAACTGTTGTGATCCATTGGGGAATATTGAGCAGGTGATTACAGGTAATCTATAGCGCTGCATTGGGATGAGGATGAGATTACCATGTCGTGTCTTAGCTTCCGGTTATCAGTCTTGGAGTCCTGAACATTGTTTAATTATTTAATAGTCTATTATCATTTGGGGTGTTTAGATTATTGGTTAGATGGTATGCCATCTCTTTTGAGTTCATGTATTTGACATTTATACATTTGTTATTAAAGTATTGTTTCCTTTATCGTTTGAATTGATATATACTACCTCGGACAACCGAGATGGTAACACTCTCATGTGCTAAGGGGGGTCTTGTAAGGCACCTTGGTGTATGAGGATATTACATAACTGCTCTAACTCCAAATCATGTAAAGCAACTAGAGCAAGTAATACACGAATTGAGGTATGACAAACTACATGAGAAAATACCTCATTAAAATAAATGCCTTCATGTTGATCAAATCCTCGCACGACGAATATCGCTTTATATCCTGCACTTTTAACGCCAAGGATGGCTTATTTTCTCTTAAATATCCATTTACAACTTATAGCTCTCTTACCCTCACGTAACTTCACTAGATCCCAAGTTTCATTCTTATGAACTCTCTGCATCGCTGCAACTCATTTTGAAAAATCTGCATCGGAGATAGCCCCCAAATAATTTATAGGCTCATTGCAATCATTCGTCTCTTGTGCGGAAGCCAAAGCATAAGCAATATTAGCGCTCTGGTCAATATATTTTGGATTCACCTTTTTTGGTCTCTGTTCAGGAAGATTTTGAGCCATGGACCATGGTTCTGGTCAACCTCGTCTTTGTAGTTGACGTGGCTGTTGTGGACTTCTTTGGTCAGTGGTTTCGGGTTGTTCATTGGAATTTAGGGGAGTAGAGGAAGTAGGGACATCCTCCTCTGACTTTGAATATTTGACAGCAAACTCCACCTTCTCTCTGGTACACTCTTGATCATCTGTAACATGATTAAAAGAAAAAACTTCTTTTCCAGAAGATAGCATGAAATTTTCATAAAAAGTTACATTTCTGCTATGAAAGGTTTTTCGAGACTTAGGGTCATATAAACGATAACCTTTAACTCCTAAGTCATAACCCCGGAAAATGCACTCTTTAGCTCGAGGTTCCAATTTTTCATCGTTCACATGAGAATGCGTGACTACCAAATATTTTGAGATTAGAATAATCAATAGGGTTACTTGACCAAATTTCTTGTGGAATGTTGTTATCAAGAGACCTGTTTGGGGAGCGATTGGCTAGACTTGTCGCGAGTCTCCAAATTAGTATTTTTAACTACTACAAACGCAAACTAATAGTAAGTGTAAGTAGAGGTCGATCCCACAAGGAAGGTATTTTGTTTACTAAATGTGTGCAAAAGCAAGTAACTAAATGGGGGTTTTGGTATGTTGATGTTCTAAGTCTACTAAAACAAAAATGAAATCTAATATAAAGATAATATAATAATTGAAAATGTGTAACAAATATGAGAATGATTCTTGGACCAAGTAATTTCCACCAACAAGTTATGAATTGATTATTGACTCTTCTATTCTATTTCAATATTGAGTACTTTGCTATGAAGTTGTTGACTTCTAATTCCACTTATGAATGATTATTAGTTACAAGCGTAAACAAATATTCCTTACAATATCGTCAATTTAGTCAAGCGCTCAATTGTATCGAGATTGTAGATTAAAGCGATGGAATTTAGCAAAGATAAACGAATGAAGAAAACAAGCGTTGCTTCACTTTGGTTCATACAAATTTAGTCTTTTATAACTCAACGATGATGAAAGCATACGAATTGATGAATTATAATTGCTACAATGAAATAGATAAACAAACAAAAGATTCATTCATCTAATCTAGCAATGGTTAATTAACTAATGACAACTAGTTGATCATTCTAGGTGCATAATTAACAAACCAACAATAATGCAAACTAAATTTGATACTCTAAAAATGAAATAGAATTAGAATAAGAGTCTTACAATTCAAACTAACTTGGCTTCAAGAACTTGTTCCAAGATGTAGAACTTAGCCTTCCATACAAAATAACTAAAACAAACTAGAAATTTAAAGTATTTTCTATGTATTATGATGATTAAAAGATGGAAGAAGATATGTCTAAAGTGATCAACAATCCCTCCTTTTATAGGTCTTCAAAGAGCATCTTCATAAATCCTAATAAACCCTCATAAAACCTCATAAAGTATGGGCATAATGGCTGAATTAAAGAGGAATTAGAAGAGTCGTCGGAATCCAATGCTCAGCCTCTCCACGCAGCTAGCCTCTCCTCGCAGCTAGCTAGTAGCCGCGCCACGCAGCTAGCCGCTCCTCGCAGCCTGCTTTTCTTCTTTTTTATGCATTTGACACATTGTTTTGGGCTTTGACTTGCTTCAGAATCAACACTCCCATGACATCCTTAGCCCAATACTAACCTCTAAAGAAGCCCTTCTCCACTCATAGCAATAAATCAATCCAATTACCCCATTAAAACACACAAGTCCATTACCAAACCAACACTCAAGACATAAGCACTAAAATCCCCAAATATACTTCTTAACCCATCATTTAATCATCAAAATAACTTTATTAACCCCTACTAAACTAGACTAATCAAACTCTCCCACGCTTAGACCTTTACTCGTCCTCGAGTAAAACTCAAGGATAAGTCAAAGAGAACCCACACCAAGGTCTATATAGCAAAACGTGAGTAGCTTGCTCCAACTCTAAACACCACAATTAATCACTACTACTCCAACTATCTCTCAATACTTAATCCCTCCGAGTAGGTACATGGTCTCAACAAAGTGCATGTCCAAATCCTAAAATAATGACCATGTGACCCAAGTTCCCAACCAAACAACATCTAAGCCAAACGATAAATCAAAACACAAAGACACAATGTATTTAAACTTATCACACTTCACCCCCCAACCCCCCTTATTACTTCAAATGATTAAATCCCGAACCACCCTTCAAACCTCCTTATGTCGCCAACTCCAAGGTAGATCAAGTAATCAAGTAACTTTTTTTTTTTTTTTTTTTCTTACCTATTCCCTCATTTTGCCTAGATCGCCCGCCCTTGCGGGTTTTCGATCTAGCTTTTATTCCTTACACTACTCTCATGGCACGCATCTCAATTCTTCATTTTACCCGGAATGCCCTTTCGGGTTTTCACTCCGTCCTCGGCCATTTCACCCAATCTTGCCTAGGCGCCCGCCCTTGCGGGTTTTCACCTAGCCAGGTTCTTTCTTTTCTTGTTTTTTTCTTTCTCATTTTTTTTTTTTTTTTTTTTTTTAACAGAATAAAATATATACAACATGGAATTCCCTCCCCCACGCTTAATCTTCACATTGCCCTCAATGGGAGGAACAACAAAAAGTAAGACATGGAAAAGAGAAAGAAAAACATACCAAAGGACTTCAAGGACCGGAGGGATCTCCGGTACCATCACTCTTAAAGGCATGATCCGCCTCCCTAAGTTCCCGTGTTTTAGCAAAGTCATCCCACTTACTATTCAAAGACCGAACAAGCTCATGTGTCTCCAAAAGCATATTAGAAAGTGCGGCGAGCTTATCATCGGTCCTAACTTGCCTAGCATCCACCTCTTTCCTCCAAGTATCAACCTCTTTCATCCAAACTTGATCATAAGTAGCCACGGAAGTAGTAGCAACCGACCGTGTAGCCGTAGTATCTTTACCACTTCTAGCACCATCACCATCACCATTACCCTCCGCATCGTCATTAGACGTACTACCCCTACTAAGCTCGTCGGATCCCTCATCTTCACTTCCATCTTCTCCATCCATTAAAGAATCAAGATCAGGATCGGGGCTAACAAAGAAATCCTCCGTCACTTCCCCATAAGTCAAAGGCTCGTCCTCCGAAGGAGGCATTTTCAAATAAGGATCATTCTTGGGACCCCAACACCAAAAGTAAGTACCCTCTACCAACCGAGGCCGTAGCAACTTAGCTTGGATCAGACAAGGAATATCCAAAAGATAGTTATCCATCAAAGGCACTTCATCATCCCCCACATCTATCTTCAAATGTTTCATTATCAAAGTCACCAAACCCCCACCACCAATCCTAGTTCCCTTCTTAGTACCCAATCGTAAGCAAGATTTCACAAAAAGAGAAACCCAATCGGGAACACCCTCACCCTCCGGAGTCATAGCCCATAAATAACCAAATTGGACACGAGGGAGTTTAGTGGGTTCCCCTTTACAAAGGAATGTATTGGCTATCAAACGGTGAGCAAGCCTAAGACAAGGATGAGGGATTTTTGAGCTTATTTCACCTTGTTTCGCTTTTGTATCCAAACCCGTCAACTCCTTCCACCATTGAGTTTCCGCCTCTTTACCTAAACCCTTATATGTCACCTCACTCATCTCCTTAATACCAAAAGCTTTTCTCAACCCCGCATAAGTTAAAGAATGAGGCTTTCCTTTCAAACGGAAGGTGATTTTAGGAGTTTTATTGGACTCTCCCGACAATGTCAAGGTGGATAAGAACTCTAAAGTGTATCTCCTATAAGTGTGGGCTCCCTTAGTCATGAAATTCTCCAAACCAACACATTTCAACAAAGACTTCACTACATCAAGCATTCCCAATTTCTCTAATGTGGCATGACAAAGGAATCGGGTTTCCGTCATATGACGGTCATGTAAATCATCCCAAATTTGGCCTTGTGTAAGTGTTAAAGAAGCGGGTTTAGGAATGGGTATTCGTCTAGGAATAATGGTGGTTGTTTTCGAAGTGGTGTGGGTAGTTTTTTGTGTTTTGGTGGGTGGTTGTGAGGTAGAAACGATGGTGGTGCCGCGTTTATTGGTTCTCATCCCGACAATGACAACAATGCACAACAAAGAACAATTCCAATTCCTCAAGAACAACAACAAAGCTCACTTACAACTCCAAATCTCCCTCAACAAAGAACAATTTCAATTAATTCAATCACAAGACCAATAAATCACCAACAAAAACTCAAGAAACAATGATAATTCCTTTAAATTAAAGCTAAAATTAAAATTCAAGCATAAAATTAAAAGGAAGAGACAAAGTATGAAATTGTTACCCAAAAGATGAGAAATTTGTTCTTCTATATGAAAAATGATAATGTAATCTCCTTATTGCTGAAAATTGACCCAAAAATCGAACCTTGCAACATCCAAAATTCGAAATTTCCGAACCCCCAATGGTAGGGTATCAAATTTCCGAAAATTACACTAGTAGAAAGAATTCAATAAAAATTGTTGTTTGAGAAGCGAAGCAAAGATGTGAACTAAGTAAGAATGAATTGAGCGTGTGGGAATGGTTCTACGGTTGCAAATAAGAGCCTCGAACGAATTTCCAGTTGACAGAATTTGGGGCTGATTTTTTTAAGTATCTGGGAACCGAATGAAGGAGAGGGAAGCTAGGGTATTCGTACCTGAAGTTGGCCGCGTGGGGCGGCAGAACGGCCGCGTGGGGCGGCTGAAAAAACAGGGAGGAGAGCCGCGTGGTGGCTGTTGTGGCCGCGAGGGCTGGTGCTGCTGCTGCAGCTCTATGCGTGGGGCGGCAAAAGGCCGCGTGGTGCGGCTGTCAAAACAGGAGGAATCGCCGCGTGAGGGTGGCTGGTGCCGCGTGGTGGCTGCTGTCCGCGGCTGTTCAAGGCAACTCCATGTTTTGATTTTTTTTTTTTTCTTTTTCTCTTTACCTACAAAACATAAACATAAGTAAATTAGATTGAAGGAAACTAATCTAATAACAAGCAAATAGAACTACATAAAATAAATAAAATAAAATAAAAGAAAATCGGGTTGCCTCCCGTAAAGCGCCTTAGTTAATGTCGTGGCTCGACATGGGAATGAGAAGCTTAATCTTCATAAATTGGGTCGATAAGATTAACTTCCTCGACCGCTTCATTTTGAAATCCGTCATAATACGGTTTGAGACGGTGTCCATTCACTTTGAAAATCTTCTCCGTAGACGGACTACGAATCTCCACCGCTCCATGTGGAAATACTTGAGTGACAATAAATGGGCCAACCCATCTTGACCGTAGCTTACCTGGAAATAAGCGAAGACGGGAGATGTAAAGCAAAACCTTTTGACCAACGGAAAAAGTCTTCCTAGAAAGCATCTTATCATGCCACGCCTTTGTTCGCTCTTTGAAAATTGCCGCATTTTCATACGACTCATTTCTAATCTCCTCTAACTCTTGCAATTGCAACTTCCGGTGCACCCCCGACTCATCCATTCTCATGTTTAAAGTTTTTACCGCCCAAAAAGCCTTGTGCTCAAGCTCGACCGGAAGATGACAAGACTTACCAAAAACCAACCGGTATGGTGACATACCAATCGGAGTTTTATAGGCCGTTCTATACGCCCATAATGCATCATCCAACCTCAAGCTCCAATCTTTCCGATTCGGATTCACCGTCTTTTCCAAGATTGACTTCACCTCTCTATTGGACACTTCGGCTTGGCCATTTGTTTGAGGATGGTAAGCGGTAGATACCTTGTGAGTGACGCAATATTTCTCTAAAAGTGCTTCTACCGTCCTATTGCAAAAATGTGTTCCTCTATCGCTTATCATTGCTCGTGGAATTCCGAACCTAGAAAAGATGTTAGACTTGAGAAAATCTGCAACAACTTTAGCATCGTTAGTCCTAGTGGGTTTGGCTTCCACCCACTTCGATACATAATCAACGGCAAGAAGTACATATAAGAAACCATGAGACATGGGAAATGGACCCATAAAATCGATACCCCACACATCAAAAATTTCACAATAAAGCATAGGGGTTTGAGGCATCTCGTTACGACGAGAAATGTTACCACTCCGTTGACAATTGTCACAAGTTTTGACAAAACCATGGGCATCCCGAAACAAGCTCGGCCAATAGAAGCCACAATCAAGCACTTTCTTTGCGGTCCTCCTAGCTCCAAAGTGTCCCCCACAAGCATAGGAATGACAAAAAGTTAGAATAGAGCTCATCTCATTTTCCGGAACACATCTCCTCACCACTTGATCCGAGCAATGCTTCCATAAGTAAGGATCATCCCAAACATAGTATTTGGCATCACTCCGTACCTTCTCCTTTTGGGATTTGGAGAAACCTGTAGGAAATGCATTGGAAACAAGAAAGTTAACAATGTTAGCATACCAAGGAGAAACGGAAGTAAGGGCAAAGAGTGTTTCATCGGGAAATGTGCCTCGAATAGGCTCCGCAAGTTTCTCCACATTCACTAACCGACTTAAGTGGTCCGCAACCACATTTTCGGCCCCTTTCTTGTCTTTCACCTCTATGTCAAATTCACTTAGTAACAATACCCATCGGAGAAGCCATGGCTTAGCCTCTTTCTTTGTCATCAAATACCTAAGAGCGGCATGATCGGTGAAAACCACTACTTTAGTACCAAGTAGATAGGATCTAAACTTTTCTAAAGCAAATACCACCGCCAACATCTCCTTTTCGGTAGTAGAATAGTTCTTCTGAGCCTCATTGAGAGTCAAAGAGGCATAGTAGATCACATGGGGCACTCTCCCAACTCGTTGACCCAAGACGGCACCGACGGCGTAGTCACTAGCATCACACATAAGCTCAAATGGAAGAGACCAATTTGGAGCTTGTATGATTGGAGCCGACGTCAACTTCTCCTTTAGCTTGTCAAATGCCTCCTTACACGCTAAGTCAAACTCGAATTCGACCTCCTTTTGCAATAATTTGCACAATGGTGAAGCTACCTTGGAAAAGTCCTTGATAAACCGCCTATAAAAACCTGCATGACCAAGGAAAGAGCGAACTTCACGAACATTAGTAGGGTGAGGAAGTGATTGAATAGTGTCAATTTTGGCTTTATCAACCTCAATTCCCTTAGAGGAAACCACATGCCCAAGTACAATACCTTGCTCTACCATAAAATGACATTTCTCAGAATTTAAGACAAGGTTAGTATCAATGCATCTCTTAAGCACAAGAGATAAATGAGTCAAACAACTATCAAAGGAATCACCATGCACGGTAAAGTCATCCATGAAAACTTCAATGAAATTCTCAACAGATTCCGAGAAAATACTAACCATGCATCGTTGAAAAGTTGCGGGAGCATTACATAACCCAAATGGCATGCGTCGATACGCAAAGGTGCCAAATGGACAAGTAAAGGTGGTCTTATCTTGATCTTCGAGCGCAATAGCAATTTGAAAATAGCCCGAATAACCATCTAAAAAGCAATAAAAAGGCTTACCAGCAAGCCTCTCAAGCATTTGATCAATAAAAGGCAAGGGAAAGTGATCCTTCCTTGTCACCGCATTGAGTCTACGGTAGTCGATACAAACACGCCACCCATTTTGTACTCGGGTGGGAACCAATTCTCCATGTTGATTTTCTACAACCGTCACTCCACTTTTCTTTGGCACCACTTGAGTGGGGCTCACCCACTTGCTATCGGATATTGGGTATATCATACCCACTTGCAAAAGCTTTAGGATCTCTTTCTTCACCACCTCCATCATAGGTGGATTCAATCGCCGTTGTGGTTGCCTTACCGGTTTGGCATCCTCTTCCAAGAATATGTGGTGCATACAAGTGGTTGGACTAATACCCTTGATGTCGGCAATAGTCCATCCAATTGCAAGCTTATTCTCCTTAAGAACCCCCACCAACTTTACCTCTTGCTCCTCGGTAAGCTTGCTAGAAATGATCACCGGTAAAGTTTCTTCATCACCTAGAAAAACATACTTCAAATGGGAAGGTAATGGTTTCAACTCAACCACGGGTGCCTGCAAAACTGACGGCAACAATTTCTCACTAGGCAAAGTTAGAGTTAAAGGTTTAGAAAATGAAGGTATTATAGGAAGCCTTTCCATCTTGGCTAAAGAAGCCACCACTTTCTTCAAATCATGAGATAGAGAAAAACTTAAATCATCACAAGACAAGCTATTGTCAATAGCTACGAGTAAGTCATCTCCTCCATTCACATTGAACACATCCTGCACTAAAGGCTCCAAAATATCAATCATGAAACAAGAATGATCATCACGAGGATATTTCATAGAATCATAGATATTAAAATTAACCACTTGACCATCGGCTTCCATAGTAAGAGAGCCATTAGACACATCAATTTTAGTACTTGCGGTTCTCAAGAATGGCCTACCTAGAAGAATAGGAGCCGCATGTGAATCATGTTCCATTTCAAGTACATAAAAATCAGCGGGAAAAATTAATTTATCTACCATTACAAGTACATCCTTAACCACTCCCTTAGGATAAGCATTTGAACGATCGGCCAATTGAATTACTACCCCTGTTTTAACTAATGGCCCCAATTTCAATGACTTGTATAAAGAATAAGGGAGAACATTAATTGAAGCACCTAAATCAAGCATAGCATTAGGGATAGTGGTGTCTCCTAAGGTACAAGGCACGGTAAACATACCCGGGTCACTACACTTAGGTGGCAACTTATGTTGAAACAAAGCCGACACATGTTCATTAACTTTAACTCTTTGGACACCCTTCAACTTTTGATTCCTTTTTATGGTACACAACTCTTTAAGAAACTTAGCATACCTAGGCACACTTTTCAATAAATCTAATAAAGGGATATTTACCTCGCATTTCCGGAAGGTCTCATAGACATCCTTGTCTTGTGTGGGGCGACTTTTCCTCTTGAGTGCCTCGGGAAACGGTGGAGCATCCACATGAGTAGGTGTAACAATCGGTGGTACTTCCTCCTCTTGAACCAACGGTGAGGTGACAATGGGTTCAACCACTAACTCCTCCTCTTGCTCAATAATCTTTGCTTTTGGCCCTTGCAACTCCTTCCCACTCCTTAAAGTAATAGCACTCGCATTAGGCTTAGGATTAGGAATAGTTTGGGAAGGTAGCTTACCGGAATCTTTAGCTTCAAGTCTCCCAAGAGCACTAGACATTTGCCCAAATTGATTTTCCAAGTTTTGAATGCTAGCCTTTGTCTCTTGTTGAAATTGCACTTGATTATCTTGCATAGTGGCCACATTAGAAGTAAGAGCCCGAATCATTTCCTCCGTAGACATGGATGGGGTGGAGGTTTGACCTTGAGAGGAGAATGAGTTCAAACCTTGTTGCCTCGGAATGAACCTTGGTTTAGATTGACCAAATTGTTGTCCAAATGATGAGCCTTGATTTTGTTGGCCTTGTAGTTGCAAGCCGCCTTGTGGATTCCCATATTGGAAACCGGGATGGTCTCTCCGCATAGGATTAAAGTAAGCGGCCTTGACCTCTTCGGTCTCCTCTTGGATAAGTGGGCACCGATCGGTGACATGAACATTGGATGAGCAAAGACCACAAGCTTGCACTTGTTGCTTATTCCCCATGAGCATCTCCCTCATTAAGGAAGTCAAATCTTCAACCTTGCTCTCCAATGATGGGTTGGAGCTAGAATTTGCCATGCTAACCCTTCTTGTGGTGGACCCCACACCAAATCGTCGTGAGCTAGAAGCAAGCTCACTCAACAACGCATTAGCTTCATCTGGATTCTTGTTGAGTATTCCACCGCCACTAGCACCATGAACCATCCGAGCATCTTCCGGTAATAACCCTCCAACAAAGTAGAGGATGAGATCTTGGTCACTATACCCATGGTATGGGCATCGTGCACATAACTTCTTGAATCGCTCCCAATACTCGTAAAG
>JAIUZE010046515.1:0-25724 GCA_022085475.1 Heliosperma pusillum
TTCTTGGACCAAGTAATTTCCACCAACAAGTTATGAATTGATTATTGACTCTTCTATTCTATTTCAATATTGAGTATTTTGCTATGAAGTTGTTGACTTCTAATTCCACTTATGAATGATTACTAGTTACAAGCGTAAACAAATATTCCTTACAATAACGTCAATTTAGTGAAGCGCTCAATTGTATCGAGATTGTAGATTAAAGCGATGGAATTTAGCAAAGATAAACGAATGAAGAAAACAAGCGTTGTTTCACTTTGGTTCATACAAATTTAGTCTTTTATAACTCAACGATGATGAAAAGCATATGAATTGATGAATTATAATTGCTACAATGGAATAGATAAATAAACAAAAGATTCATTCATCTAATCTAGCAATGGTTAATTAACTAATGACAACTAGTTGATCATTCTAGGTGCATAATTAACAAACCAACAATAATGCAAACTAAATTTGATACTCTAAAAATGAAATAGAATTAGAATAAGAGTCTTACAATTCAAACTAACTTGGCTTCAAGAACTTGTTCCAAGATGTAGAACTTAGCCTTCCATACAAAATAACTAAAACAAACTAGAAATTTAAAGTATTTTCTATGTATTATGATGATTAAAAGATGGAAGAAGATATGTCTAAAGTGATCAACAATCCCTCCTTTTATAGGTCTTCAAAGAGCATCTTCATAAATCCTAATAAAACCTCATAAAACCTCATAAAGTATGGGCATAATGGCTGAATTAAAGAGGAATTAGAAGAGTCGTCGGAATCCAATGCTCAGCCTCTCCACGCAGCTAGCCTCTCCTCGCAGCTAGCTAGTAGCCGCGCCACGCAGCTAGCCGCTCCTCGCAGCCTGCTTTTCTTCTCTTTTACGCATTTTGACTCATTGTTTTGGGCTTTGACTTGCTTCAGAATCAACACTCTCATGACATCCTTAGCCCAATACTAACCTCTAAAGAAGCCCTTCTCCACTCATAGCAAGAAATCAATCCAATTACCCCATTAAAACACACAAGTCCATTACCAAACCAACACTCAAGACATAAGCACTAAAATCCCCAAATATACTTCTTAACCCATCATTTAATCATCAAAATAACTTTATTAACCCCTACTAAACTAGACTAATCAAACTCTCCCACGCTTAGACCTTTACTCGTCCTCGAGTAAAACTCAAGGATAAGTCAAAGAGAACCCACACCAAGGTCTATATAGCGAAACGTGAGTAGCTTGCTCCAACTCTAAACACCACAATTAATCACTACTACTCCAACTATCTCTCAATACTTAATCCCTCCGAGTAGGTACATGGTCTCAACAAAGTGCACGTCCAAATCCTAAAATAATGACCATGTGACCCAAGTTCTCAACCAAACAACATCTAAGCCAAACGATAAATCAAAACACAAAGACACAATGTATTTAAACTTATCACACTTCACCACCCAACCCCCCTTATTACTTCAAATGATTAAATCCCGAACCACCCTTCAAACCTCCTTATGTCGCCAACTCCAAGGTAGATCAAGTAATCAAGTAACTTTTTTTTTTTTTTTTCTTTCCTATTCCCTCATTTTGCCTAGATCGCCCGCCCTTGCGGGTTTTCGATCTAGCTTTTATTCCTTACACTACTCTCATGGCACGCATCTCAATTCTTCATTTTACCCGGAATGCCCTTTCGGGTTTTCACTCCGTCCTCGGCCATTTCACCCAATCTTGCCTAGGCGCCCGCCCTTGCGGGTTTTCACCTAGCCAGGTTCTTTCTTTTCTTGTTTTTTTCTTTCTCATTTTTTTTTTTTTTTTTTTTTTAACAGAATAAAATATATACAACATGGAATTCCCTCCCCCACGCTTAATCTTCACATTGCCCTCAATGGGAGGAACAACAAAAAGTAAGACATGGAAAAGAGAAAGAAAAACATACCAAAGGACTTCAAGGACCGGAGGGATCTCCGGTACCATCACTCTTAGAGGCATGATCCGCCTCCCTAAGTTCCCGTGTTTTAGCAAAGTCATCCCACTTACTATTCAAAGACCGAACAAGCTCATGTGTCTCCAAAAGCATATTAGAAAGTGCGGCGAGCTTATCATCGGTCCTAACTTGCCTAGCATCCACCTCTTTCCTCCAAGTATCAACCTCTTTCATCCAAACTTGATCATAAGTAGCCACGGAAGTAGTAGCAACCGACCGTGTAGCCGTAGTATCTTTACCACTTCTAGCACCATCACCATCACCATTACCCTCCGCATCGTCATTAGACTTACTACCCCTACTAAGCTCGTCGGATCCCTCATCTTCACTTCCATCTTCTCCATCCATTAAAGGATCAAGATCAGGATCGGGGCTAACAAAGAAATCCTCCGTCACTTCCCCATAAGTCAAAGGTTCGTCCTCCGAAGGAGGCATTTTCAAATAAGGATCATTCTTGGGACCCCAACACCAAAAGTAAGTACCCTCTACCAACCGAGGCCGTAGCAACTTAGCTTGGATCAAACAAGGAATATCCAAAAGATAGTTATCCATCAAAGGCACTTCATCATCCCCCACATCTATCTTCAAATGTTTCATTATCAAAGTCACCAAACCCCCACCACCAATCCTAGTTCCCTTCGTAGTACCCATTCGTAAGCAAGATTTCACAAAAAGAGAAACCCAATCGGGAACACCCTCACCCTCCGGAGTCATAGCCCATAAATAACCAAATTGGACAAGAGGGAGTTTAGTGGGTTCCCCTTTACAAAGGAATGTATTGGCTATCAAACGGTGAGCAAGCCTAAGACAAGGATGAGGGATTTTTGAGCTTATTTCACCTTGTTTCGCTTTTGTATCCAAACCCGTCAACTCCTTCCCCCATTGAGTTTCCGCCTCTTTACCTAAACCCTTATATGTCACCTCACTCATCTCCTTAATACCAAAAGCTTTTCTCAACCCCGCATAAGTTAAAGAATGAGGCTTTCCTTTCAAACGGAAGGTGATTTTAGGAGTTTTATTGGACTCTCCCGACAATGTCAAGGTGGATAAGAACTCTAAAGTGTATCTCCTATAAGTGTGGGCTCCCTTAGTCATGAAATTCTCCAAACCAACACATTTCAACAAAGACTTCACTACATCAAGCATTCCCAATTTCTCTAATGTGGCATGACAAAGGAATCGGGTTTCCGTCATATGACGGTCATGTAAATCATCCCAAATTTGGCCTTGTGTAAGTGTTAAAGAAGCGGGTTTAGGAATGGGTATTCGTCTAGGAATAATGGTGGTTGTTTTCGAAGTGGTGTGGGTAATTTTTTGTGTTTTGGTGGGTGGTTGTGAGGTAGAAACGGTGGTGGTGCCGCGTTTATTGGTTCTCATCCCGACAATGACAACAATGCACAACAAAGAACAATTCCAATTGCTCAAGAACAACAACAAAGCTCACTTACAACTCCAAATCTCCCTCAACAAAGAACAATTTCAATTAATTCAATCACAAGACCAATAAATCACCAACAAAAACTCAAGAAACAATGATAATTCCTTTAAATTAAAGCTAAAATTAAAATTCAAGCATAAAATTAAAAGGAAGAGACAAAGTATGAAATTGTTACCCAAAAGATGAGAAATTTGTTCTTCTATATGAAAAATGATAATGTAATCTCCTTATTGCTGAAAATTGACCCAAACATCGAACCTTGCAACATCCAAAATTCAAAATTTCCGAAACCCCAATGGTAGGGTATCAAATTTCCGAAAATTACACTAGTAGAAAGAATTCAATAAAAATTGTTGTTTGAGAAGCGAAGCAAAGATGTGAACTAAGTAAGAATGAATTGAGCGTGTGGGAATGGTTCTACGGTTGCAAATAAGAGCCTCGAACGAATTTCCAGTTGACAGAATTTGGGGCTGATTTTTTTAAGTATCTGGGAACCGAATGAAGGAGAGGGAAGCTAGGGTATTCGTACCTGAAGTTGGCCGCGTGGGGCGGCAGAACGGCCGCGTGGGGCGGCTGAAAAAACAGGGAGGAGAGCCGCGTGGTGGCTGTTGTGGCCGCGAGGGCTGGTGCTGCTGCTGCAGCTCTATGCGTGGGGCGGCAAAAGGCCGCGTGGTGCGGCTGTCAAAACAGGAGGAATCGCCGCGTGAGGGTGGCTGGTGCCGCGTGGTGGCTGCTGTCCGCGGCTGTTCAAGGCAATTCCATGTTTTGATTTTTTTTTTTCTTTTTCTCTTTACCTACAAAACATAAACATAAGTAAATTAGATTGAAGGAAACTAATCTAATAACAAGCAAATAGAACTACATAAAATAAAATAAAAGAAAATCGGGTTGCCTCCCGTAAAGCGCCTTAGTTAATGTCGTGGCTCGACATGGGAATGAGAAGCTTAATCTTCATAAATTGGGTCGATAAGATTAACTTCCTCGACCGCTTCATTTTGAAATCCGTCATAATACGGTTTGAGACGGTGTCCATTCACTTTGAAAATCTTCTCCGTAGACGGACTACGAATCTCCACCGCTCCATGTGGAAATACTTGAGTGACAATAAATGGGCCAACCCATCTTGACCGTAGCTTACCTGGAAATAAGCGAAGACGGGAGATGTAAAGGAAAACCTTTTGACCAACGGAAAAAGTCTTCCTAGAAAGCATCTTATCATGCCACGCCTTTGTTCGCTCTTTGAAAATTGCCGCATTTTCATACGACTCATTTCTAATCTCCTCTAACTCTTGCAATTGCAACTTCCGGTGCACACCCGACTCATCCATTCTCATGTTTAAAGTTTTTACCGCCCAAAAAGCCTTGTGCTCAAGCTCGACCGGAAGATGACAAGACTTACCAAAAACCAACCGGTATGGTGACATACCAATCGGAGTTTTATAGGCCGTTCTATACGCCCATAAGGCATCATCCAACCTCAAGCTCCAATCTTTCCGATTCGGATTTACCGTCTTTTCCAAGATTGACTTCACCTCTCTATTGGACACTTCGGCTTGGCCATTTGTTTGAGGATGGTAAGCGGTAGATACCTTGTGAGTGACGCAATATTTCTTTAAAAGTGCTTCTACCGTCCTATTGCAAAAGTGTGTTCCTCTATCGCTTATCATTGCTCGTGGAATTCCGAACCTAGAAAAGATGTTAGACTTGAGAAAATCTGCAACAACTTTAGCATCGTTAGTCCTAGTGGGTTTAGCTTCCACCCACTTCGATACATAATCAACGGCAAGAAGTACATATAAGAAACCATGAGACATGGGAAATGGACCCATAAAATCTATACCCCACACATCAAAAATTTCACAATAAAGCATAGGGGTTTGAGGCATCTCGTTACGACGAGAAATGTTACCACTCCGCTGACAATTGTCACAAGTTTTGACAAAACCATGGGCATCCCGAAACAAGCTCGGCCAATAGAAGCCACAATCAAGCACTTTCTTTGCGGTCCTCCTAGCTCCAAAGTGTCCCCCACAAGCATAGGAATGACAAAAAGTTAGAATAGAGCTCATCTCATTTTCCGGAACACATCTCCTCACCACTTGATCCGAGCAATGCTTCCATAAGTAAGGATCATCCCAAACATAGTATTTGGCATCACTCCGTATCTTCTCCTTTTGGGATTTGGAGAAACCTGTAGGAAATGCATTGGAAACAAGAAAGTTAACAATGTTAGCATACCAAGGAGAAACGGAAGTAAGGGCAAAGAGTGTTTCATCGGGAAATGTGCCTCGAATAGGCTCCGCAAGTTTCTCCACATTCACTAACCGACTTAAGTGGTCCGCAACCACATTTTCGGCCCCTTTCTTGTCTTTCACCTCTATGTCAAATTCACTTAGTAACAATACCCATCGGAGAAGCCTTGGCTTAGCCTCTTTCTTTGTCATCAAATACCTAAGAGCGGCATGATCGGTGAAAACCACTACTTTAGTACCAAGTAGATAGGATCTAAACTTTTCTAAAGCAAATACCACCGCCAACATCTCCTTTTCGGTAGTAGAATAGTTCTTCTGAGCCTCATTGAGAGTCAAAGAGGCATAGTAGATCACATGGGGCACTCTCCCAACTCGTTGACCCAAGACGGCACCGACGGCGTAGTCACTAGCATCACACATAAGCTCAAATGGAAGAGACCAATTTGGAGCTTGTATGATTGGAGCCGACGTCAACTTCTCCTTTAGCTTGTCAAATGCCTCCTTACACGCTAAGTCAAACTCGAATTCGACCTCCTTTTGCAATAATTTGCACAATGGTGAAGCTACCTTGGAAAAGTCCTTGATAAACCGCCTATAAAAACCTGCATGACCAAGGAAAGAGCGAACTTCACGAACATTAGTAGGGTGAGGAAGTGATTGAATAGTGTCAATTTTGGCTTTATCAACCTCAATTCCCTTAGAGGAAACCACATGCCCAAGTACAATACCTTGCTCTACCATAAAATGACATTTCTCAGAATTTAAGACAAGGTTAGTATCAATGCATCTCCTAAGCACAAGAGATAAATGAGTCAAACAACTATCAAAGGAATCACCATGCACGGTAAAGTCATCCATGAAAACTTCAATGAAATTCTCAACATATTCCGAGAAAATACTAACCATGCATCGTTGAAAAGTTGCGGGAGCATTACATAACCCAAATGGCATGCGTCGATACGCAAAGGTGCCAAATGGACAAGTAAAGGTGGTCTTATCTTGATCTTCGGGCGCAATAGCAATTTGAAAATAGCCCGAATAACCATCTAAAAAGCAATAAAAAGGCTTACCAGCAAGCCTCTCAAGCATTTGATCAATAAAAGGCAAGGGAAAGTGATCCTTCCTTGTCACCGCATTGAGTCTACGGTAGTCGATACAAACACGGCACCCATTTTGTACTCGGGTGGGAACCAATTCTCCATGTTGATTTTCTACAACCGTCACTCCACTTTTCTTTGGCACCACTTGAGTGGGGCTCACCCACTTGCTATCGGATATTGGGTATATCATACCCACTTGCAAAAGCTTTAGGATCTCTTTCTTCACCACCTCCATCATAGGTGGATTCAATCGCCGTTGTGGTTGCCTTACCGGTTTGGCATCCTCTTCCAAGAATATGTGGTGCATACAAGTGGTTGGACTAATACCCTTGATGTCGGCAATAGTCCATCCAATTGCAAGCTTATTCTCCTTAAGAACCCCCACAAACTTTACCTCTTGCTCCTCGGTAAGCTTGCTAGAAATGATCACCGGTAAAGTTTCTTCATCACCTAGAAAAACATACTTCAAATGGGAAGGTAATGGTTTCAACTCAACCACGGGTGCCTGCAAAACTGACGGCAACAATTTCTCACTAGGCAAAGTTAGAGTTAAAGGTTTAGAAAATGAAGGTATTATAGGAAGCCTTTCCATCTTGGCTAAAGAAACCACCACTTTCTTCAAATCATGAGATAGAGAAAAACTTAAATCATCACAAGACAAGCTATTGTCAATAGCTACGAGTAAGTCATCTCCTCCATTCACATTGAACACATCCTGCACTAAAGGCTCCAAAATATCAATCATGAAACAAGAATGATCATCACGAGGATATTTCATAGAATCATAGATATTAAACTTAACCACTTGACCATCGGCTTCCATAGTAAGAGAGCCATTAGACACATCAATTTTAGTACTTGCGGTTCTCAAGAATGGCCTACCTAAAAGAATAGGAGCCGCATGTGAATCATGTTCCATTTCAAGTACATAAAAATCAGCGGGAAAAATTAATTTATCTACCATTACAAGTACATCCTCAACCACTCCCTTAGGATAAGCATTTGAACGATCGGCCAATTGAATTACTACCCCTGTTTTAACTAATGGCCCTAATTTCAATGACTTGTATAAAGAATAAGGGAGAACATTAATTGAAGCACCTAAATCAAGCATAGCATTAGGGATAGTGGTGTCTCCTAAGGTACAAGGCACGGTAAACATACCCGGGTCACTACACTTAGGTGGCAACTTATGTTGAAACAAAGCCGACACATGTTCATTAACTTTAACTCTTTGGACACCCTTCAACTTTTGATTCCTTTTTATGGTACACAACTCTTTAAGAAACTTAGCATACCTAGGCACACTTTTCAATAAATCTAATAAAGGGATATTTACCTCGCATTTCCGGAAGGTCTCATAGACATCCTTGTCTTGTGTGGGGCGACTTTTCCTCTTGAGTGCCTCGGGAAACGGTGGAGCATCCACATGAGTAGGTGTAACAATCGGTGGTACTTCCTCCTCTTGAACCAACGGTGAGGTGATAATGGGTTCAACCACTAACTCCTCCTCTTGCTCAATAATCTTTGCTTTTGGCCCTTGCAACTCCTTCCCACTCCTTAAAGTAATAGCACTCGCATTAGGCTTAGGATTAGGAATAGTTTGGGAAGGTAGCTTACCGGAATCTTTAGCTTCAAGTCTCCCAAGAGCACTAGACATTTGCCCAAATTGATTTTCCAAGTTTTGAATGCTAGCCTTTGTCTCTTGTTGAAATTGCACTTGATTAGCTTGCATAGTGGCCACATTAGAAGTAAGAGCCCGAATCATTTCCTCCGTAGACATGGATGGGGTGGAGGTTTGACCTTGAGAGGAGAATGAGTTCGAACCTTGTTGCCTCGGAATGAACCTTGGTTTAGATTGACCAAATTGTTGTCCAAATGATGAGCCTTGATTTTGTTGGCCTTGTAGTTGCAAGCCGCCTTGGGGATTCCCATATTGGAAACCGGGATGGTCTCTCCGCATAGGATTATAGTAAGCGGCCTTGACCTCTTCGGTCTCCTCTTGGATAAGTGGGCACCGATCGGTGACATGAACATTGGATGAGCAAAGACCACAAGCTTGCACTTGTTGCTTATTCCCCATGAGCATCTCCCTCATTAAGGAAGTCAAATCTTCAACCTTGCTCTCCAATGATGGGTTGGAGCTAGAATTTGCCATGCTAACCCTTCTTGTGGTGGACCCCACACCAAATCGTCGTGAGCTAGAAGCAAGCTCACTCAACAACGCATTAGCTTCATCTGGATTCTTGTTGAGTATTCCACCGCCACTAGCACCATGAACCATCCGAGCATCTTCCGGTAATAACCCTCCAACAAAGTAGAGGATGAGATCTTGGTCACTATACCCATGGTATGGGCATCGTGCACATAACTTCTTGAATCGCTCCCAATACTCGTAAAGTGTTTCATCATTCTTTTGCTCCACATTTGAGATCTCCTTCTTAAGATGGGAAGATTTGGAGGCGGGATAATACTTATCAAGAAACACCGTCTTCATTTCAGCCCAAGTAGTGATACTACCCGGTGGAAGGTAGTACAACCAATCATTAGCGGAATCCTTTAATGAAAAAGGGAATGCCCTCAACTTGATTTGCTCTTCGGTAACATTGTTCGGTTTCATGCTAGTGCATACCACATGAAATATCGATAAATGTTTGTTTGGATCCTCACCACTTAACCCATGGAATGAGGGTAATAAGTGGATTAAACCCGACTTCAACTCAAATGTGACACCGTCATCCAAGTCCGGAAATGTAATGCACAAAGGTTGTTGAGTAAGGTCGGGAGTGATGAGCTCCTTCAAAGTCCTAGTTTCTCGTGCCATGTTGATCTTTTCTTTCTCCTCTTTCTTGTCTTGCTTGTTGAATTGAAGCTTTCTCCTTGTCTCCCTTCTTATCTGAAAAAGAGTTTTCTCCAATTCTGGATCAAAATCTAACAATTCCTTGTTAGTAGAACGGGTGTCCGGCATAAACCCAAACACCAAAACTAAACTAAAAATAAATAAATAAATAAATAAAAACAATTGCACAAATAAATAAACAATAGCCTTCCCCTGCAACGGCGCCAAAATTTGGCTTCAAGAACTTGTTCCAAGATGTAGAACTTTGCTATGAAGTTGGTTTGTTAATTATGCACCTAGAATGATCAACTAGTTGTCATTAGTTAATTAACCATTGCTAGATTAGATGAATGAATCTTTTGTTTGTTTATCTATTTCATTGTAGCAATTATAATTCATCAATTCGTATGCTTTCATCATCGTTGAGTTATAAAAGACTAAATTTATATGAACCAAAGTGAAGCAACGCTTGTTTTCTTCATTCGTTTATCTTTGCTAAATTCCATCGCTTTAATCTACAATCTCGATACAATTGAGCGCTTGACTAAATTGACGATATTGTAAGGAATATTTGTTTACGCTTGTAACTAATAATCATTCATAAGTGGAATTAGAAGTCAACAACTTCATAGCAAAGTACTCAATATTGAAATAGAAAAGAAGAGTCAATAATCAATTCATAACTTGTTGGTGGAAATTACTTGGTCCAAGAATCATTCTCATATTTGTTACACATTCTCAATTATTATATTGTCTTGATATTTCATTTCATTCTTGTTTTAGTAGACATAGAATATCAACATTTCAAAACCCCCCTTTAGTTACTTGCTTTTACACAAATTTAATAAACAAAACACCTTCCTTGTGGGATCGACCTCTACTTACACTAACTATTAGTTTGCGTTTGTAGTAGTTAAAAATACTAATTTGGAGACTCGCGACAAGTCTAGCCACGCTTTGACAGGCTTCAAAACCTTTACATGATGTTATCATCCTAGCGGGACCCCCTTTTGGACATACAACTCGTAAGCCCGTCTTTTATCATCAGGATGCTGCTCGCCATAACCGAGTGGATCCCCCGGAATGATTCGATTCTGACAAAGTCTTCCAAATATCCAGTGCAACAGTATTTTGCAGATTTCTTTCAATATATATGTTTCCCCGAAGAGATTGCGCTTGAGGACAGAGACAGGCAGATTCTCAAATATGATATCTTCTCATTAGCTGGCGAGCCTCATGACGCACCCCATTCAAGCGGATGGCAAGCCTCATAACGCACCATATTCAAACGGCTGGCGAGCCTCACTGCGCACCTCATTCCAAATAAGAAAATGCCTCGGGTATGACTGCTTCTTACGGCTGGCGAGCTTCTATACGTAGTCTAATGGACTTTAAACGATCCTCCCCGATGGTCGATAGAGTTTAAAATGTCCCGACGACAGGTTCATGGTTCAGACCCTTTGAGCCGCCTCGCGTCACCATAGTCGTTAGGTTGTAATATTCGATTGACCTAGTAGCTATACTTTGACTTTTGCCTTGCCCAAGCCTCAGTCAAAGTTTAGGATCTGTAGATACCTCAATTCTATACCTTTCGCCAATCACCGAGTGATAATTGGGCCGCATGTTAGGTACACAAAACAATTTATGACAATTCGTAAGTTTATCGTTAAGTGATAGATCAAACACTTGTGTCTACCCCTTGGTCGTCATCTACGCACCGATACGGTCGTTTTGACAGTCATTAGTGTTCATTTGAAGTCCGGGTCGAAAACTGGTTCATTTTCTAGAAACCGTTTTAAAATCCCGAGTCGGAACGCTCAAGAATATTATGAATATTTATTAAATCTTCAAATTCTATCTTTCTGGTAAAATATATCTCGTATCTTTTCAAAAGGAAGTATAGATCTACCGCAATTCCGTAGTGTTCCCAATTTCGACATAATTGAGTGCTAATTACATGTTCACCGACATATTCTAATTCACATGCTATGATTAAAATGTTGGATGTTGCTTTACATGCATATAATCGATAACATTTCAAATACGAACGATTTCCCTAATCATTAGTAGAACCCGCTATTGAGGCGTGCGGGATAAGGTGTTCGATTAAAGAGCTTCCTAATACATACCCTCATCCCTTACTCTAGATCTCTCTTAAAATCCGTGTTCATTGGCATCCACGAGAGTCAGTCTAGACATAGAATGCTAAGGGTAACGAGTTCTTAGTGTTCATGTCATCACTTTGTGTCCTGACATGGCACGAAGTACTCGAACAGTTCCAATTTCCCATAAAAATCTGTGGTGACTCCACAAATGCGTATTTTTACGCTTGTCCTCCCAAGCGGGCCTCTCCGTGGTCCCCCCGTGTACCACAGTGTGGGTTGTTTAATGATATTTTTGGGATATTGAGATTTTGGTAATACCGTTTGACGGCGTTAGTTTCAGATGTCTTCTGAAGGAATTTCAGTTTGTAAGGGTCGGTGTATGTATCGTGAGAAACTTGGGTTACGATGTCATAGCGGATTGTATCGGTTTTGGAGGGTACCCTTAGTATGTGTTCGGGCTAGTATTAGCTTGACTAGGTGTGAATTTCGAGGACGAAGTTCATTTTCAAGGAGGGAAGAATGTAATAGTTTGTATTAGTTTAGTAAGACTTGTGCTTTACTATTGGTCTTAAAGGGTTCGATGGAGACTTGGTGTTGGTTTGTCCCTAGTTGATATGTGAGCGGTAGAGTCCTTGTGTTTGGGATTATTGGGAGTCTTGGTAGAGCTCATAAAGTTGACTTTGTTGTGTACAAGTTGTTGTCTTTGAAAGCCCTAGACCTCTAATTAGACTTCTCTAATTAGTTCATTAAATTACATTTACTTAATGATTTAGGATCTAGTTATCATGCATGCAAATATAAAAACATAAATATAAAGACAAGATGAATTTCCTTACAACGGAAATTTTCGGTCCAATATGGGCACAATAAGAACTCCTTCTTATTGTTCTTGAGCATGAAATTGATAGATGATCCTCCATAAAACAACCTCCAAAGAAGAAGGTCTCCTTCTAGTTGCACCCAAGATTAAACCCAAATAATCTTACCTTATTATTAACTAGATGATAAGTAAGACATAATACTACTAATATTAGTATATTACTACACTAGTAATATGTAGATAATATAAGTTTGCATGTAGGTTTTGAGAGATGTTGAGTTTAGAAAGAGAAGTGAGAATAAGCATAATGAATTCAAGTGATAAAAATTGAACAACAATTGTTCAATATAAAGGCCTTATGGCCGGTCACCATAAGCCATATTTGGCTCTTATTTTGCTTATTTTACTCACATGCAAAAGACTTTGAGTGTTGGTAGTAAATGTAATGATAATTGTGTCATAACAAGTCATTATCATGTAATGGAGTGTGGTAGTAGTAGAGAAAAAATACTATTGTTCTCCACTTGAAATATCCAGCCTTCACATGTGAAATGTGGTCCATTTTAATTTTTGATATTTGTCCTACAAATACTTATAATCATATGCTTAATTATCTTGTATAATTAAGTGTTAATTTGATCAAATAACAAATTTATAACTCAAATTAATAATCAATATACACTTAACTTTTAAGTGATATTTAACCATTATATCAATATATAATGGGTCCCACAATGTCCAATTAATTTATTTTACAACTCTTTGTAAATATAATTAACTAATTACCTCTACCTCAAAATATATGCATAACCTCAACTAATTTAATGAATTAACGATTAATCATTAAATTAAATCTTATTTAATCGTATAAAAATAAGACGTAAAATTTATTCAGTCAGTTATCGTATAATTGACTAATAAACTTAAGTGGAATGAGTTCGCAACTCAATTTCCAATAAATAACTCTCGTAACTAAACGTACATATCAAATATATGTAATGCTCTAATTAAACTGTATCGTATACAAATAATTAGTATTCTATTTGGGTCTCATCCTATAGGTGTGACCTAAAGGGATCAGTTGATTACCGTCGTCATACGACAATAACGTCAAACTCTAGTCAGCCAAGCGTTACCGATTTACGTTAATCAACTGACGTGGAGTATCAAAATATACTAATCATGCCACGTATATTCCAAATGAGATTTATTATATAAATGCACTATTGTGGAGGACACTTACTCCCACAATCTCCCACTTGTCCGATACAAGTTGTGCATGTAGCAACACTATTGCGGAGGACTCCTCCTCCTACAATTTCTCCCACTTGTCTCGACAAGTTGTGTGCTACCGATTCTCTTGTCTCTTTTGCGTCACATCCTCCCACTCATTGCAAGGTGTCTTACAGGTCGCACTTGCAATTGAAATTATAAATAGAGTGGTTTTCTCGATCTGGGAGAGTAACTGTCTGACCGGAAAATCTACCAGAGATCTCTTCCGAGCGTGGCCACGCATTTCCAGTTACTACTCCTCGAGTGGCCCGAAGATGTTAATACCCAACGTGGGTGGACAATTCCTGTTGACCCATCTTACACTGTATGATGCAGATCACCATGACCCAGAAGATGTCCATCGGCCTCCTTTCACGGCACGACCTAGGACAAAAACCAAAGTCAATCGGAAACTACACCGACTCAGGTAAATGGTTGCCAGTCTAAAGAATCGACTCATAGGAATAAAATAGAAATCCCCGCCACGACCAGGCTTCAACAATTTTGATAAGGGACTCTATTATGGTCACTACCCGACAGAGTGTCTCCACAGTCTGTCTATGTAAACGACCAGTCATCTCCATGACCCCATGGTGCTGAACCAACCATCGATCGACTTACAATCTAGTCACTTCGAGACGTCACCTCAAATGAGTGACTAGGGACAAAACACTAAGTTCATCATGTTCACTTGAATTGGGTTCAACTTTTCTTTCAACCAATTCGGATAAACAAAGTATTAAAATTTAGTCAAACTAAATAAGGAGTTTTTAATGAAACTCTAACAATGAATGCGATTATCTAATATTTGGAAAAATTGATACGTTATCAATAATTTCATATCTCATAATCTCTAGCAATTCAGGTACATATTTCAATCCCATTGAAATGACATGACTATCATGTTCAGCCTGCAAAAGCATAGCTAATGGATTAGCAATACTTGCATTTCTCCCATCGTTCTGATCGCTATTTCTTTTTGTCTACGTAATCTCATATTACATAAAACTTTCTGAGTACGTGTCTAGGTTTGAATCTAGACTTAGGACTCTTGGCCTAAAGGTAGCTCCCACTGTTTTACCAGTATCATGGGATAGGATATACAACTATAGGAACTACTTCTAGTCCCTCCAATACTGTCGAATCCAAGCTACTTTCATATGCATCATCATATGATGCAATGTACTATATTTCCGTTGTGAAATCTGCAATGATAAACTGCCTGGAACAGTTCCAGCGGATACATGACATTTATATATGAAAATGTCACTCCTACTTAGAACCTTTCCAATAGTCTTTTCTGTTTGGAACTCTTCCAACAGATAAATCTTCTATAAAACACAGCCAGTTCGTGATTTCAAATCACTTTGATTAGTTTGGAAACTGATGTCTGTGTAAACTCTTACACACAACTCACTATAAACTCCAAACAAATGGAACATATCTTTAGTCCTTCGCAAGTACTTAAGGATGTTCTGTATAGCTATCAAGTGACTCTCACTTGGATTTGATTGCAAATGATTCGTCATACTCAAAGCATGCGAAATGTCGGATTGAGTATACATCACAGCGTATATAATTGATCCCGCAACGGAAGCATAAAGGAATCAATTATCATGTGTTCAACTTCCTTGAAATAGTCAAAGATCTTATCAATATAAGAATTTTGACTCAACACTAATATCCTTTTAGATTTATCTCCATAAATCCAGATATCTAAAAGATGTATTCTACTTCTCCAAAATCTTCCATCATCTAAAATGATCAATATGTCTCCACATATAAAACTGATGAAAACCATATTACTCCCACTAAACTTCATGTATAAACATAATTCCTCGAGATATCGAGAAATATTTTATGACATGATTGACACACCAATTCTAACTCTTTAGTGCTTACTTAAGACATACTCTTAAGCTTGCAAATTAACTTAGGATAATTAGGATCTACGAACCCACAGGTGAATATAAAAATATACTACCTCTTCTAGAATCGTATTCAAGAAGGTGGTTCTTGAGATCCAGTTGACATCATACTATTATGATATACTGTAATCGCTAAGTATATTCGAATGGATCGAAGAAATAAGGTTGGTGCAAAACTCTTTGCCTACCAATTTATCCTTTGAAACATTTTAATGTTTATCCATGCAAATTTCGATCTTAAAAATCAATTTACATTGAAGAGGTCGTACCTCTTCAAGTAAAATTTACCAGGTCACATACCTGACCATCATGCATGGAGTCCATTACGAATCACATGACTCTAAGCCATAGCAAGAAGTTAGGACTAGAAACAATCTTTTATAAGTCACAGATTAGAATTCTTCGCTATTAAGGAGTGATAAAATTGCACCTGACCTCCTAGGTTCCGAAGAAACAACTACTGAACAAGTAATGAGGAAAACTTTTTCCGGACCATATGCTCAGTTTGTGGCTCTTGAAACATTTTCTCCCACTCTGTCTTATCAAGAAATAATCGTATTTTTATTGAAAGACAGCATCACGAGTCACAAACGCTTTGTTCTCGTGGTCAATGTTGGATTATTGAGCACTTGTTTCATTCAAATAACTTATAAATTAGGTACGCTACCTACCCATATCGTATATGGAATGAAATCAGACTGTTTTAAATGTGTTTTAATATGGTGGGAAAAGAAATAGCAGACAAAAATATTAAGATCCCAAGGTTAGTCAAATGGCTCATTTTGACTTGACAAAGACAAAACCATATCGTATAAGGTTCTGTATCTCTATTCAACAATACCTTATCTCATAATGTATGTTAGAGAAGTTAACTCGTGAAACTATTTCACAATACTTTTGGTGAAAATCAAACTCAATACTTAGATATTTACATTTACGATTTACTCGTAAGTCCTTGTCTAATACTCTTGGTGATTAACTACTTCACATTGAAGCTCTTTGAACTTTTCAAAGATTTCTCATAGCACCTCATTAAGTAGAATCAATTGTAATATCTACTTCAATCGTTGGTAAATAAAGTGAAATAGTCATAACCATCTCTGGTTGTGTTTGTTATTGGACCACGCATATTCAAATGTAATAGGGCCAATAACTCACTAGTTCGATTTCCTTTTAAATAAAAAGGGGACGAATCATCTTGCCTTGAATACAAGATTCGCACGCACCATAAGATTCAAAATCAGATGGTTTAGGGATAGTTATCAATACTAGCCTCTTAATGTGCTACACAATCCAGAATTAAGATTAGATTAGGGTCACCAATTTTGAGCCTTTACAATCTATATGACAAGTAATTACTAGTTTAGGTCAAGAATATAATTACCTTTGATTGGTATGGGATAACCATTGACCAAGTATAGGCATAAAAAGATACAACGCTTGTTCTATTCACAAAAGTGAAACACTTGTGTCGTACACTAAAGTGGATACTATATTCTTTATTTAGAGGTCATGTACATAATAATGTTTGTTAAAGTATACCTCTAAATCCAAAACTAGATCGATCACATTATAACTTTTATATGTCTCTATAGAAATAAAACTACAATAGTTATATTTCTTGTAGGTCGACATTTAATCATGGTTAGTCGTCGCACGAATCATTATTATATGCATTGAATACATTGATGAAAACCATAATGGTATCTAATACCCAAAAATTGCATTTAGCAAAATAAATGTCGATCATATAGATATTATGGGTGAAAATAGTACACCCAATTTCTAACTCTTTAGAAAACTTGGGCAGATTCTTTTCTTGTGTCCTACACTGTAAAATAGAATCGTCAAAAGTTGGGTTTGACACCTTGCTTGGGTTTTGACTTTACTATTCAAAATAGTCTTGCCTTTTTCCCTTGCCTTGTGCCAAACTCGTACCAACCTACTCTTGAACCTCGTCTTAACAATTAAGAATATAAACATCATTCTTAGTGCTCCCACTCACTTTCATGAATCTCTACTTAGACAAGTATAGTAGAATTATTGTGAAGACTATTCTTCATTTCATTCATGGTTTTACCTTCAAAAGGATAAACCTTTCATGAAGTGACTACGGTATTTGGTTATTCACGATTTTAAAAAAATCGATTAACCTAGTCGTCCCAACTGATTTGGCCTCTTTTGAGGTAAGCCTCGATAAGGACCATTATGACGACATACATAAAAATAAAATAATTTTGTTGGAGCGAAAAGATTGATGTACCATTGTTATGAGAAGACGTCACTAAAAATCAAAACGTTTTTGACTAAGTGTGACTTATTAATTTACTCTTCATAAGAGACATTTGCAATGGTGAATATGAGGATCAAAAGATAAAATTCATTTTGTCTTTAGCTACGGTAGTTTAAACGGAGATCGCAATCAAAATGCTACCGTATAAAATAATGGAAACTCCTTTCCACGATTGAACGGATTTACAAGTTCGTAGAAGGATAAAATATTTGTCATTTGCGCGTATAAAATAAATATCAACGGAAAATAAACATTCATTACTTAAATATAATTTACTTGTAAAACAATTTTAACAAGTCACTCATATAATGACCCCTCACGAAATTATATAAGTGATTCCAAGACCCATATTTAGACAAAAATAGTCATCGCATGCTACCTTTATCTAAAAAATGGTAAGTCAATACTTGACTAATTCTACCCTTAGAACTCTTGGTTGACGGATTTCAACTAAATCCATCTCCTAGTCCCAAGATATCGCTTTTCTCGTTGAGTCCAATCAAATTTTGGCTTGTGATCGTATCACCCTACTTACCCGAGGTAAAAAGGGACCCACGAGCGTGGTAGCCCTAATGAACACGAGGTTCATAGGTGCTTCAATTGGTAAGGCTAAATCTCAATTTTTTTTAAAGTTATGTGAGAGGTCTTGTCAATTTAGTTATTAATTCCCTATAAGCGAACTAAGTCGGTGAACTTTGAATAACTTTGAATTGACAATCGAGAAAGAAAATGCATGTCGGCGATTTTGGCATGAGCGGGAAAAATAAAGCAAGCAAATAATAAATCCTAGTATGGCCACCTAGCTAATCTAATTAACTAGACGATTACAAAATCGGAAACCAACTCCTTGGCCCCTTTCCTCTTCATGGTACATGCTCCAAAAAGGCACCGTCTTTTGGAACACCGACTTCGGGAGTCTCCGTCTTCATAATAATTAATTACAAAAGATACAAATAAAATTTCTATTATACATTTGATCTAAAAATGAGATTAAATTATTACAAACGGCGATACGAGATCGCAAATAAAATTACAACTGAATCGGTATTCCCTTACATTACGGGTAATACCGATTAAAATAATCTAGGCCATACTAGGTACAACTTGCATTAAAAAATTAAATAAATGACATTCATTCATTCAACAATAACAACAAAACTGAAATGTTGTAAAAATCATGCTCAAATCGCCCTTAATACTTATCATGTTCATTCTAGCTCGGTTTTATGGATTTTATCGATTTTTAACCATTAAAAAACAATAATCAACTCTTAAATCGTATTTAAGCTCAAACTAATTATCTAAACTGATTTAGAACTTAAAATTAGTCCCCACTAACTTTGTTTGTATTTAATTAGTTCGAATTGATCGTATTTGCTAAATATAGAGGTTTAATCATAACATTTATGAAATAAACCCAAAATAAAATATAAAACTCATACAAATTTGAAACCAAAATTTTTTTTACATTATGGAACATTTCCAGAAACTCTAAAAACCAGAAACATTTTCTTAAAAATTTGAATAAATTTTATGAACAAATAACTTAATATTCAACGGTTTTATCAAATAAAAACCATTAAATATAGTAAAATACTGAAACAAATTATAAAATTTCACCAATATGATATAAATCAGATTATAAAATGTAGAAAAAATTTTCAATACCAGAAAAGGACGTTTCAATTTTATGATCATAATAATCTCACTTTATTGACTTTTATCTTATAAAAATCAATAATCATGCAAAACTTAATTAAAAGTTACGAAATTTTACATACATTATGTACAACATGCATGTGAGATCATATCAAAATTTCACGGCCAGAATCAACATGCAACTATTTTTAATTAACTTTTAACATAAAATATGCATATTAACATGATTTAAAGGCCATAAATAAAAATAAATAGCAAATTAATCCCTAAAATCATCAAATTTTACCACAACCATTTTGAGGTCAGTAGTTATGCATGCAAATAAAAAATTTCGTGCAAACCAATTTTTAACACAAATTTTCAATTTTACCCAAGTTATCGTATAACTCGATTTTAATGCTTAAAATCAACATGCATGTAACAATTGAGCTCTGATACCACATGAAAGTCCTAGACCTCTAATTAGACTCCTCTAATTAGTTCATTAAATTACATTAACTTAATGATTTAGGATCTAGTTATCATGCATGCAAATATAAAAGCATAAAAGAAAAGATAAGACGAAAATATCCTTACATTGGAAATTTTCGGTTCAATATGGACACAATAAGAACTCCTTCTTATTGTTCTTGAGTATAAAATTAATGGATGATCCTCCATAAAACAACTTCCAAAGTAGAAGTTCTCCTTCTTGTTGCACCCAAGATTAAACCCAAATAATCTTACCTTATTATTAACTAGATAATAAGTAAGACAAATACTACTAATATTATTGTATTACTACACTAGTAATATGATATGAATATTAGAATGTATGTGAGAATTTAGAGAGAAGTTGAGGATTTTAGAGAGATATCTAAAACAAGTGGAAAAAATGAGCAAATAAATTGAACAACCAAAATACCCTTATGTAGGCACATGGCCAGTCAAGTAGCTCAAAAATGAGCCAATATTTTGCTTATTTTAATCACATGCAAAGTGGTAGAGTGTAGGACATAAAAATGATCATGTTCATGTCATAACATGTCATAATCAATATGTTATAGTGTGTTACAAGAAATGAACAAACATTATTGCTTACACTACATGGAATCCGGCCTCCACTAGAGTACTATGGTCCTTTTTGATTTTTGATATTTGTTTCACAAATACTTATGATCATATGTTTAATTATCTTATATAATTAAGTGTTAATTTGATCATATAACAATTATATGACATAAATTAATAAATAATATGTACTTAACTTTTAAGTGATATTTTACCATTATATCAATATATAATGGATCTCACAATGCCTAGTTAATTTATTTTACAACTCCTTGTAAATATAATTAACTAATTACCTCTACCTCAAAATATATGCATTACCTCAACTAATTTAAAGAATTAACTATTAATCAATAAATTAAATCTTATTTAATCGTATTAAAATAAGACGTAAAATTTATTCAGTCAGTTATCGTATAAATGACTAATAAACTTAAGTGGAATGAGCTCCTAACTCAATTTCCAATAAATAACTCTCGTACATATCAAATATATGTAAAGCCCTAATTAAACTGTATCGTATACAAATAATTATTATTCTATTTGGGTCTCATCCTATAGGTGTGACCGAAAGGGATCAGTTGATTACCGCCGTCATACGACAATAACGTCAAACTCTAGTCAGCCAAGCGTTACCGATTTACGTTAATCAACTGACGTGGAGTATCAAAATATACTAATCATGCCACGTATATTCCAAATGAGATTTATTATATTTTTTGCTATTGTGGAGGACACTTACTCCAACAGTCTTATGCTTGTGCTGTTTGCAGTTGTTGCTCGTGATAGTTGTTGTAGAAAGAGTATGAGTTGTGAACTTCGAGGACGAAGTTCGTTGTTAAGAAGGGAAGATTATAATAATCCTTATATCTGAGTACCTTGTACTCGGTCGAGTAAGGGTCACTTGACCGAGTGGGATGTGTACTTCGTATTTCTCTTGTGTCGATTTCGTTGTAAGTAATCTTGCCTTATTTGTTATGGTGATTGTGGGTAGTTTTGTTTACACCCTAATTTGTATTGGGGATGGGGATTTGAATAATCATTGATGTAAATACAGATTGATTGATTGGTAGGAGATTTTGTAGAGGAAAGATTTAATTGTGCTTTGCTTCTTGCGGATTTGCTAAAAGGTAGGATTTCCTACTCTGTATTTCATATGTTAATCTTTGTCATGAGATGTGTTATTATTGTGATGATGATGATGGTTACTATTGTGATGATGGTATTGGTTACTATTGTGATAATGATGATGATGGTTAATATTGTGATGATAATGGTGTTCGAGTGTGAGTTTGGAGTTGTGTTACTTGGTTACTATTTTGGTGATCCGCCAGTAGACAGAACACACCACGATTTCGCCTCTCGTAGCTCTTCTGATGCAAGGGGGATGTGCACATTAATGTTCCGAGAATCTCACGGCGGTGAGATGGAATTTTGATGTCCAGTGTTACAGTCTAGAATCAATAGGTGGTTTGCAGGTAAAAGGTGGTAACCTGATGCTGCTGAGGCGACCGATGCGGTGGGCCTTCGGTTTCTGCATGTCAGGGGTGTTAACCTGTTGGTGCTGAGGTGACCGCTGCGGTGGGCCTCTGGTTTTTGTTACTTGGATGGATAATTTATTGTCTTGTACATTGATCATCGTATATTGTTTCTGACCTCGTTAATGTTTTCAAAACTGTTATAATGCATTGGGGAATGGTGAGCAGGTGACAAGCAGGTAATTCGTTGAGCTTGCGTTGGGGGAACTTGAGGGGATCGTCGTTGATGAGTCATAGCTTCTGGAGTCATTAGTTGTCATAGACATTTACTTTATTTTGATTAGTTCAGATTATTATTTATGACGGTGTGTCGTCAGTATTTTTAGAATAATGTAACTTTGCTTAAACTATTGATTAATAAATATTGTTCTAATATGGTCTATTTGATATGTACTACCTCGGATAATTGAGATGGTTGCATCCTAATGTACTATGGAGGTCTGGTAAGGCTCTTTAGTAGATTGAGGTGTTACAATATGTGTGTCTGATGTGATTACCATGTTGATTGGTGAATTTTTTATGGAGTGGTAATGAGGTATTTGTATTTAATGTGATGAATTTGATATATGAAGTGGTAATGAGGTTTGAGTATTCCATGATAAACATGAGAATGTTATGTACAATAATTGACATGAATGACGTATGTGCATATTGCGTCCAAATATTCAGAAATAAGGAGAATGACATTTTTGAATGGAGTATGTTTTTAAGCTAATTGATATTGATAGGTTGAGATGATGAGAACATGAAAATGGCTGTGATAATGATGTTTTATGTTGTATGAGGTATGTTGATGGGTGGTAATTTGTTTGGTAACAAAAATCTGAACTGTATGAAGTTCGATTTTGGAATGTCTGACTTTAAACTATCGTAACTTGATTTCTAGAAAAGATATTGATGTAATTCTAGGTGGAGGTGGTAGCTTGTCCTGTTATGGTTATAAGAGTAGGTCATAAGCCAAAATCGACTCTGAATTGATAGAGATATGTCCGTTTTACGAAAACTATTCATTGTTGAGAAATCCGTCGCACTCTACCGAGTGCATTGTACTCGACTAAGTGCACTTTGTACTCGACCGAGTGTCTTTAATTTTCATTTCTGGATGGTTTCAGGAACGTGTACTCGACCGAGTAGAGTGTGTAGTCGACTGAATGTCTTGTATTGGACCGAGTGTGTTGCACTTGACCGAGTGACTTCACCACATCGGGTGAAATGTTAAATTGTTATGTCAATGTAATGTTGTGCTAAGTTATGTACAAAGTTGTTCCATATTTAGAATATGTGTAAGGAAGTATCGTCTTGGGGAGCGAGTTTGACGGATTCTTTAAGTGACTAATGGTTCCAATGATTGTATTGTTTTCTGAGAAATGTGTGAGTTTAGATATGGTTAGGATGGATTGTATGATGAGCCTTGTAAGAGGGAGAGAGCAAATTGATTTTGTGATTTGAGAGGTGTAATTGTTGAACCATATAGTTATATGATTATGTTTCGATAATTACATATATATTTATTTAATGTATACGCTTGTGCTTGTAATCGTTTGTTTAACTCTTGTTAGATTAAGCATGTTTTGGCAGTTAAAGTTATAGCTAGTATCGCTATAACCTTGATGATTTGTGAAGTAAAGGTGAAGTAAAGTTACAGGTCATTGTACTATAACTTAGGAAATGCTGAAGCAAAGTTATAAGTGTTTCCACTATAACTTTGGCGACTATCAAGCTCAAGATTAAAGACGAAGTCTTAAAGAAGCTTGTGGAGCTCAAGATGAAGAGCTCAATGAAGTACTGATCAACATACTAAAGATCTTCAGAAATATTTTTCAGTATAAGTCGTTGTTCAATAACGGTAATTTCAATAGTAATTTTGGGAAGTAGAGTTATAGATGTTTTAACTATAACCTTACTTACCAAGCTCAAAGTTATAGGTGAACTTACTATAACTTTGGAGCTGCAAATAAAGGGCGTTGTTTTATATTTTCAATATGGTTTTCGAACATAGTTTTAAATAATCTTTTTAAACAAAAAGTATTTATAAGAGACAAAGGTTTAAATTTATTTGGTTTGAATATTATTTTGATTTCTCTACTGATTAGTAAAACAACTTATGAGTTGTCATGCTATCTAGGGTTTCATACATGTTCAAATCTAAACCCTAATCTATCTTACTAAGCCCAACAATAGACTATGATTTCACGCATGGTCAAGGCTCATGAGCCGTCGGTACCCGTGATTCACCATAAGTGTATTTAGGGTGTATGTAAGATCTTAACCTAATATCTTTCTTGTTTTACAAGGGAGGCATATGGCTTATTAAGGTTTGTGAATTTAACCTAATATATTTTGTTATTTCTCGAGAAAGGTCACAGCTACTAGGGTTTAAAACTAAAACATAGTTTGCCTTTCTACTATAAATACTCATGCATCTCATCCATTTAAAACTAAGCATAGGATTGATGTATCATTCAAAGGTACGAACTCTTCTCAATGGAGAAGAATGAATCAATCAACAGTATGTCGGCACGTTTTTCAAGCATAACGAATGAACTCCGAAATCTTGGCAGAAAATTCGATTCTGAGTGTGACAACCCTCGCGAATGCGGAAATATAAAACAAACAAGCATGTGAATTATATTGCGGAAATAGGTAGTTTTAAAAACTTTTATACATGCAAGTTAAATAAAACGAGGAGTGTCAAAATATTACAAGCTAAGTACGGAAATACAAAAAGAGACGGGGTCTCTTAAAATGTTAGCAAAGAACAAGTGTTTAGCAAAACTAGCTAAAATCGTCTAGAGGTGAAACTTCCAGGGACAACGCCCGCTAGCTCACACCCGAACCCCAAAATATCATATCCAAAAAGTCATCCAAGCAAGCAACCTGTTCATCCATGAAAAACATGAACGCCATAGTCAGTGGGGAGTAACTCCGGGTTCTCCCAGCCATATCACATTAAACGTACATAGAAGGAAATACAAAAGTAGAGCATGCATACATATAGATATACATGTGAGATACGATAAGGATAGATAGGCAATTCGATATATAATGATAAGAGCATATGGAATACAAATCCGAATCCATCATGTTATTCAAAGACTCGGGGAAGACACTCTTAGGCAACCGAATACGCGCACTAGGGCTTGCATCTCACCGTTAGCGGTATAAGATTGATAAGATTGAGACTCGACAGACAAACCAAGTCAAGTCATGCGATGATCACAATAAATCCAACATATTATCATCCATTCACGAACCAAGACATTGACGGTGTCCAATCATGCAATGACCATGAATAATATCATGAAATCACGCATTCAAAAACGACGACACAAGACGACATCTCTCACGGTAAATGAAACGCACTAGCATCGTGTACATGGCAAGTATCATTAAAAGGCATCCACGGGATCACATTTCCCTGAACTCATACATGATCACATTTCGTATATGTAGACTAA
>JAIUZE010046516.1:0-49625 GCA_022085475.1 Heliosperma pusillum
ATACGAACTCGGAATTTCAAAATACGACTCGTAACAATAAATTCTATTTTAAAACTCAAGTTTTGCTGAAAAGTACTCGTAAGATATTTTACTAGAAAAATTGGGTACTTTTCGGGTTGTTACATGCATACTCCGGCAGGAATTGTGGAAGATGTCCCAATACGGATTGGGTATTTCCTCATCCCCGTCGATTTTTATGTAATATATTCAAAGGGAGAAAGGGATGACCATATCATATTAGGGAGACCATTCCTAAATACGGTTGGAGCTTGTATTGATGTGAAGGGAGAAAGGATCACATTTGAAATAGGTGGATCGAGTGCAACCTTTGACAAAAAGGGGGATGTGTTGAGCGTTGGGGATGGCGACCTCGAAGCTTTCAAAACTGCGGAAGAATGAGATTGCCATGGGTGTTGGCAAAAAGGTAAATGAGGAAACTTCAAGGACGAATCCAGCTACTAGGAGCTAAAATCCCCTCATAAGGCTTAAGGGGGGATGGAACAACAAAGTCTAGCATGACTCAAAATGCGCTTGTCGGGAGGCAACCCGTCTTTTTCTTTTTCTTTTTCTTTATGCATTCTTTTTCTTTTACTTATTAGACAATGATTTTTATTTTGGACTATTATATTTGGACTCTATTTTTGGATTTTATGTTGTAATAGTTAGGAACACTTTCTTCGTTTTACTTGTTATTATGCATATTTCGTCAATAGATTTTTGTACTTAGAATCGGAGGACCTATTGAGACAAGACGAAGCTATCCTTGGCACAAGTTGTCAAGATCACTAAGGTTAGTAAGTATGTGCAAGGACATAGCCAAAAGGTAAGAGCAAGTGGCAAAGAAAATAGAAACAAAAACCGGATCAGCAGGTTTACCCGATCGGATCCATGTCTACCCAATCGGGTAAATGGTCTGTTTCGTGTTTTACTCTATTTTCTTCTATAAAACCCATTTGCTACCCTTTTGCTTACTACCTTATACCCGTGTTCTTCAATCTAAAAGCTGAAATTTTCTCAAAACCCTCAATTCTTAGTCTATTCTTGCAAAACTTGTTCCTATAGTTCATCAAGGGCAACTACTAATCATCATCAAGTAAGTTATTTCTACTTTAGTTACTTAAATCTCTCTATATTTTTCAGAAATCCAACATAAACAACCCCTAACTCCAATTTGGGGGTTCTTGATTTTGATTGCAAAACTTGTTTAAATTGGATTTCTAATGATTCTTACATGCTATAGAGTGAATTCTAGTGATTAATTAGGATGATTACTTTGATTTGGATGTTTATTTGCTAATTTGGATGCTCATCTGTACTTTATGCTAAGAACTTTTTGTTTAAGTGATAGTATGATGCTTGAATTCATGCTTTATACTATGCACTTATGATCTTGTCATGTTAAGTTAGCATTGGTACCTTTAGGTAGTAGCCAAATTCATTCAAGTATATGTTGCTCACCTAATTAACATATTGCTATGCTTATAACATCCATTTGTGCTTAAAAGATAGCATGGCAATGTTTTACTAAGGTCACTATACTTGAATTTGTGCTTAAAGCTAATTATTATAACACTTATGACTATCAAATTGTGTTTACAAATGAAGTGTTTTAATACTAGGTATTTGTAGAAAATGGCACCTTTACTAAGGAAATCAAAGAGGGCAAGAACCTCCACTCAAGGAGAGAGTAGTAGAGCACAAGAGGAGGATATTGAAATGCTTGATGCTAATGAACAACCCGAGAATCAAGGGAATGCTATGCATGATCCTAGCTTCCCGGATGTACAATTTAGCTCACATGAGCAATGGCAAAAATGGTGCGTACTTAAAAGCAAAGGTATGAGGGCTACCAAGTTCCTCAACGTTTCTTCTTTAAGGCATATGAAACTTTTTGAGCATGTTAAAGTGTTGTTTAGGGGTCTAAGTATGAGTGCTAGCATGAACTTTAGCTATGAGACTTTCCCCCAATTAACTCTTGAATTTTTGAGCTCTTTCGAGTTGCATCGGTCTAGAAATAGAAACACTATGCCCCAAGTTCGGTTTCGTATGTTCAATGATGATTATAGTATGAACTTGGAGCACTTTGCTAGTTATTTTGGTCTCACCACTGCAAACACTGTTATCTCACCTCCGGAAGGCTTTGATGTTATCCTGCTTTGGAGTGCTATTTCGACTTACCCTGTCTCTCGTTGGGACCATGTCCCACACCAACATATACATCATCCCGCCATTAGAATTTGGCAAAGATTCATGGGATGGACCTTTTTGGGTCGTGCTGAACCTCATTTGGTGAGACGAGTAGAGTTAAAAATATTAGGAGGATTTTTGAATGTAGATGGTGGTGTACCATGGTCTGTTAGTATACCGTATCATTTTGCTGTTCAGTTGACCAAAGTTGTTAATCCCAAGAACACAGCCATTGTCTATGGAGGTCTTATCACTCACTTAGCTATGGGAGTTTGTGGCTTTAACCAAGCCACCACCGACCTTCAAGCATTGACTACACCTCCCACCGAGATGGGAAATGGGTTAGATTATGCATACTTTGTTCAGCTCAACTGGTTTCGTGCTTCTCACCCCCATATGATTTGGAGGATTGCTGGCCGTGACTCGGTCAAGTTGACCGCCGAGGAAGAGCAAATTCTAATTCTTCGGCAGCGACCTCCACTTCAAGAGGGTGAGTCTATCTTACCTCGACCTACCTACTACCTTCCTGTTGGGGATATTACTCCCATTGACCCCCCTGTTCAGCTTAGATCCAGCCGCCCTGAGGTTGGATCATCCTCTCACTCGACCCATGCTGAGGGCGATGTAGCCGCCATGTTTAAAGCTTTAATATTGTCTGTCAATAGGATTCAGTCCGACCAACAGCTTGCTTTGCACCCCATATATGACCACTTTGCTAGGCAAGGTGTGATTAGACCCGAGGGCCCCCACCCGTCTTTTTATACTTGGCCCGAGGGGAGGTATGGTGCTGCTTATGGTGCAGGTGTGCCGCTAACCGGACCGGATTATTGTGGAACCGACTATGGCGTAGAGAGGTTTGGAGGGTATGGAGGCGATTTTCCTGATCACCAAGTGGAGGAGAATCAGACCTTTGGAGCCAGCAACCCAACCGGGATCTTACCTTCTCGTGGTAGTTATCATTCAGCAGATAATACCCACTATGCAGATGCTTCTGGATCCGAACCCGAGCCACCTCCTTCTGAGAGGAGAGGCCGTAGCTGGTGGCCTTTGTGATTTGAAGATGAGCTCCCCTTGTTTATACTAGCTTGTGGGAGGCTGGCCATTTTGTAAGAATTTTATTCCTTTTCTTTATTTTTCACATTTTTAGTTTTACTTTGCCTTTTTCCCATTAGAATTTCATATCGTTTCTCTGTTCCATGTGCTGTCAACCGTTTCTCGGTTTGTTTCTGTTATAATTGCATGCACATTGAGGACAATGTGAAGTTTTAGCTTGGGGGAGGATTTGCATTTAGGAACTGCATTTAGGATTGCATTTAGATTTTTAGTTTTCTTTTTAGTTTATTTCTTTTTAGTTTAGTTTTCTTAGTTTCTTTTTAGTTTTTATAAAAAATTTTGAAAAAAACAAAAAGAAAAGATCATTTCCATCTTACATTTCTCATTTTGTAGTTTTTATAAGCTGATGTTTCGTTTTACTATGAGGAATTGTGCATTCATGGGGATGTCTTGTACACAGTAGGTAGGAAATTGCATTTGGACTTAATTAAGCTTGATCTTGACTTTGGCAAGCTACTCATATTGTAAGGTAGAGCCTCCAGTGGTCGGTACATCTGAACCCGATCCCAGTTTAGGAGTGAGTAGTTTCTCGTTATAGTCTGTGTTACATCAAAACGCATAAGTATGGTTTTTATTCCATTTTCTATAAGTATTACTGTCATGATCTACATTTTGAAGCCATTCAATCTCTTGTTCACCTTTCACAATAAACACCCTTCTTTCTAGCTACATTATAAATTTGCCTCCCCTTGTTGAGCTAGTAACCAACTATTTGTGTAGGGGTGTTCTGTGCTTTTGCGATGTTATGATAATTCCACCATTTGGTGTGAGCCGTCTCGGGATTACTGATTTCCGGGTTTTGGTGAAAGAGAGAAAAAGAAAAAAAAAGAGCTTTGAAAAAAAATTATGGAAAAAGAAAAATGAAAAAATGAAATTGAAAGCTCATAAGGAAAAAAAAGAAGAAAAAAAATAAAGGAAAAAGAGGAAAAACTCTTCCATGAAATGAAAAGAAAGAAAATTATGGGAAGTTGTATCTTGATTCTAATGTTTAATAAGCCAATATGCTGCTTTTGGCTTTGACTATTATCGATGGGAATTGGTATGATTTGGATTGAGTATCCACTACACATTTGGTTATTACTAGCTTGACTTTAAGCTCCACATGACCAAATTCATTTGTCCACTTTCTTACCCAAATTTCCCAAGCCTTTTCTTTACTTTACTTGAGCTTCTTACATTATAATTTGATCATGATTAGTTTTACTTAATGATTTCGGATTGTCTACCATACTAGACTGCGGGCACATTCTTATAAGTTGTAGATAGGTGAGTGTCACTTCAAATTTGAACCAATATTTCCTATTTTACAAAAAAAAATTTGAGTGAAGAGTGTACCGTGAGAGTCCATTGTCAAAAGATCATGCAAGAGCTGAAAAGGTCCGAAGAATATTTTCTATGCTGCGCCGTTATGTAAATCTCAACCATGTTTCGCATTTTTCTTTCGCCCTTGTTGTTGTGGGTTTATGATTCATCTACTTATTAGAGCTTACTTTTTGAGATTTGCATGATAGATTGATCATCGTTAGCTACCCTTGTCCTAGTTATGCTTGTTATATTTGCTTGAGGACAAGCAAGGGTTTAGCTTGGGGGAGTTTGATAAGTGATATTTTGTATTGATTTATCCCCCGTTTTAGCTCGATTTCTATACGATTTATGCACTTTGTTAAGTGATTAACGAGCTAATATTGCTATTCTAGTTGTTTTGCGTGTTTTGACTCGTTTTATAGGAAATGAAGCGGTTTTGCTATATTTTCCTACTTTATGGAGCAAAGACACTAGGATACGAGTTTTCAAGGAATTGATGATAGCCAGTTCACGATTTGATTACGATTCCGCTACATCTTTCCTCGAATGGACTCAATTTAGATTTTTGGCTTTGAACTTTAAAAGGAAAACTCAACCCAAGTCAAGAGGAGATCAGCCCAAGCCCAATTCCGTAGTGCATTGACCAAAGACTAAGGCATAGGATTCCGTGCCTAAGATGAAAAGACGGAAAATCCGACTTACACAAAAACCCGATCGGATTGCCTGTTACCCGATCGGGTATTCCTGCAAGAAGACGTCTTGGCTCTTCTTCAATCCGAGCTTAAATGGGTGGTTTAATGCATTGACTAGGGTACGAATTTCCAAGAGAATCAGCAGCCATGCAGCCTTATAAAAGCTAATGATCATCTTTTACATATCATCTTTTTATCATCAACTTTTCCAATAATCTATTATCATATTTACATATCTTTTAGCATACTTTCTTACAAGTTTTTATAGCTCATTTCTTAGCATTGCTGTAACAACCCGTAAATTGAAAGACCGAAATTATATATGAAAAATAATAAATTTAATTTATTTTAATTTATTACTATTTATTTGAATTTATGATAATTTAATATAATTATTTTGAATTTATTTGGAATTAAAGAATAGGTTATACGATTTAAACCCGAACTTCATTTAACTATTCCCGAGTCAACTTAAGTCCCGAAACAAACCCGAAACCCGACTCCTACATGTGCCACACGCCCAAAACACCTTTTTCCCTCATTTTAGATCTTTTGATTAAACTTGATTAAACAAATACAAATATCTAAGATATTTGTAACTTTATCAATCTGTCAGTTTAAATTACGCAACAAATCGCTTAAAAACAGACCCGATTTCTTCCACCTCCACACGCCTCTTTCCTCTTGTTCTCTTAGGATTAGATATTTTCATTAAACTAACATAATATCTAATAATATCTAGATATTTGATTAAACAAACATAATATCTAATAATATCTAGATATTTACCATAATATATTTATAAAACCCGAGTCAATCCCGTAACAACAAGTTCAAAACCCGACTCCCATAAATCCTCTATATTACACGGCACAACCCTCCCCCTCTTACTCACTAATTATCTTTCCATTTTACATTAAATCAACTTAATATCTACTTAATACCTTCTTTAATATAATCACCATTGTTCTTGGTGTTCTTGATCGTTCTTGAGCAAAATCGTCACAAAACCTTCGTTACTTAGCCAAATCCGTTCTAAATTATATTTCTAGAGTCTCTTCTCCGCTCTTCATCTCCGTGTACGTTTCATTTTCAATTCCGACAAAATCGTTTTCAACACTTTAATTGTTGAAATCAAGTTTTAATACTAATAATGTTATTTTTGTCATTTCTTATAGGAGAAGATTATGAAGACGAGTTTGGTGACTCGTATATTTTAGAAGAAGATTAGTAGACGGGTTTTTAGGTCTTATTTTGGTGCTATTTGGTTTTGTGCTAGCTACGGTAACGATTACCGAGTTACTCGACGAATTAATGTCACATACTTTTGTTTTTGTTATTTACGGTTTTAAGTAGTAACATGCTAGGTTGTTATTATTATTAAGTTTTATGAATTTTTAACATATTTAGTGTTTTTGACATGTTGGATGATTTGTTCATAATCATAATTTTAGGATGAATGATGGTTGAATTGGTTGTTAAAATGGATGGTTGTTAATTAAAACATGTTAGAAATAAATTTGGGGTTGTTGTTGGTGGTGGCCGTGTATGGTGGCCGAGAAACAGCCCGGTTCAGGCCCGGTTCAGGCCGGTCCAGGCCCGGTCCAGGCCGGTTTGGGTTGGTCCGTAATTGGCCCTTTGGGCTTGTGTCGATACTTGATTGTTTTGTTGTTGTTTTGACGGGTTTTAAATATGATAAACATGCGGGAAATATTAAGAAACGATTTTAGAAATGGTTGACCAAAACAGGCCCAAACCAGCCCGTGGGCCCAGTCCAGGCCCGGTCCAGCCCATGACCCGTGACCCTCCTTTGGGCTTGTGACGGTTTTTGAATTTATTGTTATTATTATATCATGTTTTGTAAAATTTAGCAAGTGGGAAATTTTAATAAGTAAATTATTTAATTAAACGGTTTTCATAAAATTATTATTTCTCACAGGTTAGAAATTATAGCATGAGATTGTAGTTGAATTTGATATCCTTTAAGTCAAGCGGGTTTCGTAAGAATTAATAATTCACATGTTAGAAATTAGAATAAAATAGCATGAAATGAATATGATGTTCTTATGTTCAAGCCTAAATGGCTAAGACTCTGTTTATAGCCGGTTTGACCAAACGGGTTTGGTCAAACTATGATCTAGTCAGCCCCGTTTTGACTGATGACCCGTCGCGGGACTCGGGTCGGGGATTTGTCTTCAGGTAAGGTTTTATTTAATGAATGAATGAATGAGCCTTAGTAGATATGAGGCGATATGATATTTGAATGTGATTTATATGCAATTAGTCACATGATAGGAAGTTTTTCCCGTGACTGTTTAATTGTATGATATATGTTGTGTTGACTAAGTACCCATAGAGAATTATGATTATATGGCGTGTTGACCATTCTAATTCTAGATGAGTACCTTGGACCATGAAATTGATAGGCCTTACTATCTTTAACGAGTATATAGTTCACAGCTTGATAGCTTTTGTGTCACTGGCCTGGGATTTTGATACCAAGCCGGGGCATGGCTGCCTAATTGCTTCCACTTTGGGAATGGAGCCAGCTTAAGTACTAGCCAACGCTGCTTAGGGGGTCTCCTAGTAGAGATTCTCTAGTACTTTTGGTCATGAGACAGGGAATGGGTTAGCTGTTGTCGCTAGGTCTGATCAGTCTAGGACTAGGATGTTTATCCTACCTTGTGGTATAGCCTCGAGTTACAGAAGTCGACTATTGACTGTGCTAAGAACTTATGCCTGTTTCTAGACGTAGTGGTCTTTCATGTGATGATTCTATGAATCTTAGAGGTGGATGCAAGCCGGATACGGTTGATAGAGTTTGGATTCCAGGTTGTTAACTGATTCACATGATAGCTCTTGCATAGGGTAGCTTAGCCTTTATATGTAGGTTATATTGGTTGTAGTTAGTTTGTTTCATAACATGAAAGAATTACGTATATGTAAGGCTTTGTATTTCATATACATCCTCTTTTATGTTCTTAATGTTTGATTAAACTCTGCAATTTCGTGGCTGGGTAAGAATCGGCGTTATCCAACTGACTGTGCTCGTGTTTTATTTATGCGGGTGGCAGGTTGTGATGCATACGTGGGTACAATTGACGAGCTTAGCGGAGTGAAGGATTACCCTTGGTACCTAAATTCGGTTTCTAGGAATTGTATTAGTATACACTCTTTTATTTCCGCTTTCTTAGGGAGATATGTCTCCGTTTTTTTTAGATACTTCTATGTATAATATTATTCCTTTTTGGTATGACACTATTTTGTAAGACCACCTCGTTTGTTATGATGAATATATTTAATGGTAGGTTCCGGTTTTAAAATTTACTGATTTTCACTAAAGTGAACCTATTAAAAACGTATTCTCATCTTTTATTTATTTAAATTACTTGTTTATCTTTCCGCAAATTTGAGGGTGTTACAATTTCCCTAGTGTTTACTTAGGTTTTGTTATTTGGTTGGGTATTTGTTCTTACTTTCGTTCTTATATACTCATATTCCGACTTGGTAATTCCCTAATCTTGATTTACTTATGCGCTTTTAAATCATCATGAACTATAACCTCACTAGTATCATTTTTATAATATTGTTGTTATTAGGAAATCAACCTAAAATTAATCTAGTTAGAACCAAAGTATTATTTAGCATGTCACGTTATAATTTACTTAATCATATAATCCTAAAAATTGTCATTAGAATCATTGTTAACATAATCACCATGATCACTTTAGTATTTATATTTCATAGTTTAATCTCATACATCTTTTTCTTGCTAATCTACTTAATCACATAATCACATAGATTAGATTAAATCTAATATTGTAAAATTATTATTGTGTAAATAAAATAAATAGAGTTGTAATATTTGAAATGATTTACAAGTCAAATGAGTTATAAGAAGAGTAGTTACCAATTGAACCGTCTAAATTGTTTCTTCCTTTGGTCGTGTCAAATTCTATAACTTTGTTTAGTGGCCATAAGCAATTGTTTGTATTAGTCATTTCTATCTTTATAACGAGAGTTGGGATAGGAATTAGGACTACCAATAGGGGTTTATTGACTTAACCATGCTGAAAGGACGTTAGGACCCACTAAAAGGTCGGTACGAATCCGGAAGGAATATACCGCTACAAGGCCTAGACAATCATAGTAATTCTAATATTGGTAACTATGAAGCTTTTAACTAGTTTTACATGTATTTCTCTTTCACTATATCAACTTGATTAGTTAGTTTACTTTATCGTTTTCGATAGTTTATTTTATTGTCTTTTTATTTCCGTTAGTAGATAGTTTACTTTATCGTTATCTAGTTAGTTTATCGTCTTTTTATTTCCGTTCCTAGATAGTTTTTATTATTATTATTCTCTGGTTAATTAGTTTAGTTAGTTAGACTTTCAATATTGTCATTTAAATATCGTCTTAGATAGAATTTAGTTGTTAATATCCAGATAAGAGGATTTCCCCGATCGGGTACGTGACAACCCGATCGGGTATGTCTTCTGTTTTGGGTTTTTTACTTTGCAATTTACATATTTGTTCTTACATATCGTCATTTATATTCTTGTCATTTTATTTTATGTTAATAGTTCAGACAAATAACTCAAGTGACTCGATTTTAAATGAAAAACAATCCATAACAATTCATAAGTAACACGTACTCCCTGAGGATCGACACCCTACTTCCCTAATTACATTCCTTATGTTGTTAGCCTAGTCCGGGTAAATTATTTTTGTTTCGGGACCGCGACAGAACCGATCACTTTCTAAAACGGTTAAACATTTTCATAGGTGGCCTAAAGTAGCGCGAAATGAGTCAAATCTCTGTCCAAGTGTCTAGTCAAAATCATTTCTCCACTTCGAGTCAACACTCCTACAACCACACTACGGTTGTCTATGACAAACATTTCCAAACATGTTGTTTTCAAAATTCACTTAAACACAATGGCACACTCCCACTGCGAAAGTCGAGTCTTTTCGAGTAAGTGTACTAGATTGGTCGATCGTATTTTGATTCGCCGTTGGTCTCTTGCTCAGTTTTCAAGATGCCTGGAACTAGTCAAGCAAGTGTTCATCAACCCAAGCCAAATGGTAATGATCAAATCCTAGCTGCGCTCCTTCGTCTCCAAACAAGTCAAGACCAAACCTATGTTCGCCTCAATGCCATTGAGAGTCGAATTGTTGCCGTAGAAACTAGGCTGCGGCGCAGATGCTTCTGCGTTTCTTCTAGACGTCTGATGACTACTAAAAAAGATTTTGTTAAAAAAAGGTTTTACTTTGAAATCGGTTTTGAAAATATTTCTGACATGGATCTTACATTAATTGAACGAATAAATATAATAAAATACAAAGGATGGGATTTACACCCCCAGACTTACATGTTGACGAAACGAGATTAACTAAGTTAACGTTTTAACTATGTTAACGTTTTAGCGATAGCTCGACTCGGATGTATGCAGAAAGTGCCCTCATTAAAGGACTAAAATTGATGATTGATTAAGTTGATTGATTGTGTAATGGTCAAACTGGTCCGTCAATGCAAACGTCACGAGTACCCAGAAGGATCTGAGCTTATGTGGTCGATTGATCAAGCACGTTAATGTCGAAAAGCTTAGAGCAAGGTCTAGAATTCAAAGAGGGAAGAGAAGGAGCGGAACACTCGCGTGCCTTAAAAGTGAGAACCGAGCTCTTTATAGCAGAAAATGCGAAGAGTTCAAGAACAACACAAACTTATCTGAAAACGGAGAAAACAGGCTTTGGAAGGGGCATATCAGGAACTGCGATCCTTCGAAGAGGCGCAACACCTGCTGCGTCATTTCCCTAGAGGTTTCCTTCTGCGGAAGAAAGATTCCCATGTTTCTATTACGGAATTGTGGTTGATCTATACTTCCATTTTTAAAAGATATTAGATATATTTATCAAAAAGAGATAGAATTTGTAATATTAATAAAATATCCAGAATATTCTGACTTTGTAATATGTAGTTATGACTTTTTATTAAAAAATATTATAAAATAATAAACTGAACTATGCACATTTTTTATTTATTTGTAATTCGATGAACTTCGGTATTTCTGTTGTAATATTGACATGGGTAATTTAGTACTCGCCATGTAATATGACCTATGGAGATTGTACTAATTGTATAAAAATCTGATATTTTAGACATTAAGATTAGACTTTCTATATGTTAAATTAATTCTGTAATTTATCTAAAATTCTTGTCGAATTAGACTTTAGATAGAATAAAAAGTGATTATGTAATTTAATTATTATTTTTAAATTAAAGGCGGCCCAATAAGAATTTGGAAAGTAACATTATGTATGAAGTACCCACAAATTATGCTTAGGCAATTGCTGTTACCAATATTTTAATCTCAAATAATTGTGGTAATGACACGTCTGCTATAGTTTTTAAGATTGAATGAGAGAGCTCCCTTGGCAGTTGGTATAGTAAATAAAGGATGAAAATTGTGACTTGTGCATGTTTGCACTTTTGAAATAAAAAATTTGTCGCGTTTTAGTTGGGTAACAGTTATTTAGTAAAACATGACAAAATGAATATTATGACTCGTGGGCGTTTAAAACAATTTAGTCGAATGGTAAAAATAGCCAACCCGTGATAAAAACAATTTCAGATCGAATGTAAGTTCGATTTTAAGCTTTCGGAAATCGATTCGGTTACCATTGTTTTGGATATCCAATCTGAAGGGAGACTATTTTAAGGTTACTTTATTATAATAAACTAGATTTAATGCCCATGCATCCCTAAAAATAATGTTGCGGCATTAAATTATTTGTTAATTCTAACAATAGAATATATTATGAAATTTTTTTTAAAAAATGATTGTTTGGTGTATTTTTCTTTTGATTAAAATCATAAATTAAACTAAAATAATTAATATTTTTGGTCAAAACCAAATATTTTTAGTTTACTTTAATTTGAGTTTATTTATTTAAGTTTGAATAACGTAAAAAAAATCTAAATTTTATCAATAATAATAATAAAAATAATAAAAATAATAATAACTATTTTAGAGAGAGGAGAGCATCCGACTTGTGATTGGCTGCGCTTCTGGCTGCCATCCGGCGTCAAGTTAGTCGTTTCTCGTCGACCACCTTCTGACCGCACATCACCGACGACTGCTATAGGCAGTTTATAACGTCAACAAGAGAGCTGAGAGAGGTAGCGTAAGCATTTGGTGAGGAGCGTTGGCCGCGTGTGTCTGGCAGACGGTTTAAGGTTCATTCGTCGTGCGCGTGGTGGTGGCTGCTTTCCTCTTATGGTGGTGGTCCGTGCCTGGCGTTGTTGCTGGTGCGTCGCACTTGGGTTTTTGGTTTAAGGTTCGGTGCCGCATTCTTGCGCTTGGCAGGATGTACTACGCCGTCGTGTGACGCCCTGCCGCTAGTACTTAGACCTTTGCCAGAAGGTTCCCAGTTGGCTTGGTCGTTGTTTTTGTTTGGTCTTTTCTTTTTTTAGGGTTTTTTTTATTGGTTGGTGATTTTCATGCGTGTGCCCTAGTGGCAGCTTGTGCATGCTCGTTTGTGGGGTAGTTTGATTTCATGCATGTGCCGTACCATGCCTGAGGTAGTTCGATTTCATTGTCCGTTTGTGGGTCTTTGTGGTTGTCAGGATGGTAATGGTAGAGGGCTTACCAAAAACCTCTATGCTTCGGCATCTTCATGATGACACAGTAGTGTGGAGGCTCGGGCACTTACTCGTCAAACTCTTTCCAATAGTTTGACAGTTTTATCTGATGCTGAGATTACTTTTAAACGTATGGGGGTTTGGTTTTGTGGGGTGTGCTTTAAAACTCATACATTTCGTTCTAAGTGTCGGCATAGTCGAGATGATTGACTGGCGCCTCCGGATTGTGGTGATGGTCTTGTTCGATTTGTTATTTATGATATTCCTAGACCTACATCTCTATCTACGTCGGTTTCCTCGTCTGATGGTAGGGTGGTGCTTGTTGGCTTGATTGTATCTTTGCTTGATCGTTTATTATCTATGGGGCTACGCACGATAAAGTCAATCCTCCTAAGTGCCGCCTTGGGTTTTCGCGGGTTTGAAAAGGAGCATTAAATGTTGTGGCTGACTCTTCTAGTGATCTCTCCTGTTGGATTCACTTGCTTGTGTTGCCTCTTTGTATAACTAAGAATTTTTTACCGAGGAGAAATCTTGAGTGTAGGACTATTGTCCGGCGTCAGCGTCAGGAGGAGAGTATTTCTAGTGCTATTATTGCTTGGGGTGTGCTCGGTGGTTGTTTGAAGATGGTGCTTGAGACCTTAGCTAAGGCCCTCCTTCTTTTAGTGTGGAGGAGGACCTTGATTTGAGTGAGCTTAACCTCCGACAGTGTCGGAGGAACATTTGTGATGGCCACTATACTGTCGTTGTTTGGGTGCTTTCTTCCTCACGTATTGCTCCTTATTCTGATGCCATTTTAGCGGGTTGGCAAGATAAACACCCTATTACCCCATCTCCCGTCTTGCCGTCTTTGCATATTGATAATCATCCCCTTATTGCCTCCATGGCTGTTGTTTTGGATATGATTCAAAGCTTTCTGTGGGGCACGTCCTGTGGGAGGGATGATTCCTTGCTCGACATTTTTTGGATGGTTTAGGTATGGCTGTTGTTGCCATTTCAGACCTTTTGATCGCTTCTACTGCTATGGGTGGTCAATCTTTTTCTTGAGGGCCGCTGCCCTCAGGTGCTGGGAGAGTACATTGCTAGGGCTCCGCTCACACCTCTTGTTAAATTGGACGGTGGTATTCGTCCTATTATTGTTGGCACTGTTTGGAGACGACTTGTCTCTAAGGTGGGTGCTTCTTTGGTCGGATCTTTTTTATCTGGTTATTTTGCTAGTCTTCAATTTGGGTTCGGGGTATCCGGTGGAGGAGAGCCTATTCTTCATGCCTTGAATCGGATCGTTGAGGCTCGTGGTGGTGACGTCGGTCTTTCTATGTTATTAGTTGACTTCCAGAATGCTTTCAACTTGTTTGACCATGTGACCATGTTACAGGAGGTACACTGTCACCGCCCGGTTCTATCCTGCTGGATGGAGTTCTGTTATTCTAGTCATGTTCAACTGTATTATGGGGAACATAGCTTATGGTCTTGTTAGGGGGTTCAGCAGGGTGATCCTTTAGGCCTACTGATTTTTGCTTTGGTTTTGCATCTCTTGGCGTGTAAGATTAGAGACTCTTTGATTTTGATCTGAGTATGTAGGCTTGATACTTACACGATGGCATGATTGTTGGGGGCACTTTGGTTGTGGGGAAAGGTCTTGGATCTGATTATGGAGGATGGAACTTGATTTGGGCTTTATCTTAATGTGATCAAGACCGAGTCATTTGTCCTACGGAGGACCCTAGGAGTTGGCTTGGTGTTTTCTCCTCTCTATTTCTCGGCCTTTGCGTGGTGTCACAGTTCTAGGTGGTCCTGTCAATATGTGCCCTGTTTTCGGCATCGATCTTGTGGCGAAGAGAGATACTAGGACCATAGAGCTTATGGACTCTGTCGCGAGGATTGAGGACCCACAGCGTGAGTTGCTTCTACTTCGGGCTTTTACTGGTATTTCCAAACTTTATTTTGCTATGCATACTTGTTTCCCGCGTGTTTTTGAGCCGGCGCAGTTCTCTTTTGATGCGGTATTTCGTTCTAGCTTGGAACGTATTGTCACTGCGTCTGGGACTGATTTTGGTGCTTGGCAGTGGCTGCTTGCCCCTTTCCCGTTTCATTTAGGTGGACTTGGGGTCTATAATGCTAGAGATGTCATGAACTATGCCTTTTTGGCATCCTAAGCTCCTCTGTCCTTTCGGTATCATTGCTGACGACCCTACTTTTGATGATGCCATGCATGTTTTCAATGAAATTACGGAATCTGATCTTCTACGTGACCCTAATGAAATCGCTACCCCTAAACTTATGAAGAAATTGGCAGATGTATAGTTCGCGATGGTTGCCGCTACATCGGACTTTGTTTTCTCTTTGACTCCGCGACATGGGGCTTTATGGATGTCTCGGTAGGGTGCTCACTCGTGTAATTGGTTGCGATAAGTTCCTATTTCTGGGTTAGGGCAAATTATGAATGGGAGGACTTACAGTAGTGTGCTTAGCTATCGACTTGGTGTCCCGTTGTTCACGATGTTTAGGCCTTGTCCTGCTTGTTTTTGGGTCTTTGTTGGGGATCTTTATGGTGATCATGTTGTGTCTTGTTCTGGTATGGTGGGCATTAAGCATCGACGTAACCTCGTTCGCGACACTCTTTTGAATATCTGCTTCAGGTATGGGATTTCTGTTGGTAAGGAGGTTAACATCGGTTTGGTTGATTGACATGATAAGCCTCTTCATCCGGTGGACTTGTTGCTTTAGTTTTAGGATAGGGGCGAGATGTGTGTGTCAATGTGACAGGGTCTTCTCCTTTGACTCAGTCTGGGATGTCTGTTTTTGTGCCCGGTCGTGTTGTCGCAGATTCTGCTCAGCGTACGTGTGCCAAGTACCGAGATTCGTGCATGGCGGGTGGTTACGGTTTTCTACCCTGCTCCTTCTCTTCGCTAGGAGAGCTAGATAAGGATATCGTTGCCCTGCTCAAGCGAATTAAGAAATTATCTGTGTCTCAGGAAGTCGGGGCCCGAGTTGCTGCTTATTTTATTTACTAAGGTTAGCTTTGTTGTTGCTAAGGGAGTGGGAGCCTAGATAGTATCTCGGCTTCCCACTAACTTCTTGTAAAGTTGATGTTGATTTTAAGAAATCTAGGCCTTGTCCTGCTTGCTCTCGGGTTTTTCCTGTGATGTTATTGGGGACCAGGCTGTTTCTTGTACTGGTACTCTGGGTGTTAAGCATCAACATAACCTCATTCGTGACACTTTATTCGACATTTGCTATAGGTCTGGTATTTCTACGAGTAAGGAGGTGGATATCGGTTTGGTTGACGGACATGACTTATCTCTTCGTCCTGCGGATTTGCTGCGTTATTCCTTAGACAGAGGACGTGATGTGTGTGTTGATTTGACAGGGTCTTCCCCCTTGACTCAGACTGGGATGTCCGATTTTGTGCCAGGACGGGTTGTCGTTGATGCTGCTCAGCGCATATGTGCTAAGTTTGGGGATTTGTGCGCGGCTGCTGGCTATGGTTTCCTACACTTCTCTTTTTCTTCGCTTGGGGAGCTAGGCTCGGATGTTGTTGACTTGCTTAAGAGGATCCAGAAATTCTCGGTGTCTCAGGATGATGGGGCTCGGGTGGCCGCTTATATTTTTACTAGACTTAACTTTTATGTAGCTAAGGGGGTGGGAGCGAAGATTGTCTCTCGGCTCCCCACCAACTTCATGTAAACTTTTCAATTTATTTTAATGAAAGCTGCGCGCCTTATAATTAAAAAAAATAAAATAATAATAATAATAATAATGGGAGGGTTTTAGGGCAGGCTGTTGCTGCCGGATTGCGTCGCCACACCGTCTGCCCCTTCACACCGGCCATCCAGACCTCACGTCGCCGGCCGTGGTGTGGTTGGGGTTGTGCTTGGGACCTTTTTCCGAGAGAGAGAAGAGAGGGAGAGCGTTATTCCTGTTTCGGGAATTGCTTTGCCTTTGGCTGCCTGCGTTGCCGCCCTTCCGCTGGTCCTCCGACTTCCAACGCGGTGGTCTTTGTTGCGTCGGTGTCGCCGGAGTTAGGGGTTTGTATTCTTTCTCTTTTCTTTCTTTTCGCTGTTTGTTGCGTCGCCATTGTCGCTGCCTCCGTGGCTTTAGTGCGTCACTTTTGTCTCCGTGGGTCCATGTCTGTTGGAGGTCGGCCGGTGGTCCTTGTGCCGTCTCGTCTGGTGACGGGCTGTTTGGTGCCTGCTGTTTGGTGCCTGCCTTCCTGTTAGGATTATTATTTTCTTCGTTTGCGTTGCGTCGTTACCTATTAGGGTTACTTCTCGTCTGGTGGTGCACCTAGTGGCTGCCCGTGCTCTGACACTTTTGGTTGTCGGTGGCCTGGGTCGATTGGGTGGTGGGCGGACCAGTGGTGCCTGGTTCGTGGCTTGGTTGTGTTTGGCATTTGTTTGTGGGTGGAGGGTGTGTCCTTGCACGTGGATTTTTACCTCCCCGTTCTTCATGCCTGTTTTAGTACGTTTTCATTGTCCTTTTTCGAGTAGTCATGGGTGTCCGGATGGTCATGGTAAGGGCCTTACTAAGGCCGCCTGGCAGAAGCATTTTCAGGATCGTCATTGTCATGATGATGCTATGGGGCTTACACGTCAAACCCTTTCTGATAGTCTGACTGTTTTCTCTAATGCCGAGGTTACTTTGAAGTGGATGGGCCTTTGGTTGTGTGGGAGTGCTTTAAAAGCCATACCTTTCGCTCTAGGTGTCGGCATAGTCTGGGTGATATTGTTGCGCCTCCGCATCGTTAGCTTCATTATCCATGGTATCCCACGCCCTCCGGCTCCGTCTCCGTCTCCCTCGGGTCTTTCATCTGATGATAGGGTTGAGCTTGTTCAGTGTTCTTTATCTTCCCTTGATTGTTTATTTTCTTTGGGCCTTCGCACCGTGAAATCTATCCCTCCTAAGTGTCGTCTTGGGTTTGCTCGGGTTTTGAAGGGGTCTCGATGATGTGGTTGACTCTCCTGGTGACCTCTCCTGCTGGGTTCGTATGCTGCTTAAAACCTTTGCTCCTAGGAGTAATCTTGAGTGTAGGACTGCTGTTAGGCGACAGCGTCAGGAGGAGAGTATTACCAGGGCTATTCATGCTTGGGGGTGACTGGAGGGGGCTTGCTGCTTTTGCAGGAGTGATTAGCTGAGGTTCCTCCTTCATTTCAGGTTGAGGAGGATCTGGATTTGAGTGAGCTTAACATCCGCCAATGTCGGCGGAAGATTTGTGATGGCCACTTTTATGCTGCTGTTAGGGTGCTTTCTTCCTCTGGCGTCGCCCCCTACTCTGATGCCACTCTTGGGGCTTTGCGAGAGAAGCACCTGGTCGCCCCATCTTCTTCCTTGCCTCATTTGCCTGTGGATCATCATTTTCTTGTTGCCTCTTTGGCTGTGGTTTTGGATATGATTCGTAGTTTCCCACGAGGCACTTCTTGTGGGAGGGATGGGTTTCGTGCCCAACACCTTATGGACTGCTTGAGTGGCGCTGCTGTAGCTATCTCTGATGATCTGATCGCTTCTATTACTAGGGTGGTCAATCTTTTTCTTGAGGGCAGATGTCCACTAGCTCTTGGTGAGTACATTGCCAGCGCTCCGCTCACGCTGCTTGTTAAACTTGGTGGTGGTGTTCGTCCTATTGCTGTTGGCACCGTCTGGAGACGTCTTGTTTTTAAGGTAGGTGCTTCTTTGGTTGGTTCTTCTTTGTGTTCTTATTTTGCTGGTCTTCAGTTTGGGGTTGGGGTGTCCGGTGGAGAAGAGGCTGTCTTGCATGCCTTGAATCGGTTCATTGAGGCTCGTGATGAGGATGTGGGACTTTCTATGTAGCTGGTTGATTTCCAGAATGCTTTCAACCTTGTTGATCGTGTAACCATGCTTCTGGAAGTTCGCCGTCGTTGCCCGATTCTTTCCCGTTGGGTGGAGTTCTGTTACTCTAGTCCTGCCCGTCTTTGTGTTCTTATTTTGCTGGTCTTCAGTTTCGCTTTGGTTTTGCATCCCTTGGTGTGCAAGATACGGGCATCTTTTGATTTGAGTTTGCAAGCTTGGTACTTGGATGATGGCACCATTGTTGGGGATACTTTGTCGGTGGGGAAGGTTTTGGATCTGATAATGGCAGATGGTCCTCAGTTTGGTCTCCATCTTAATGTCGCTAAGACTGAGGTTTTTTTACCTACTGAGGATCACCGGAGTCGACTTCCAGGTGTTTTCCCTCCAACCATTGCTCGGCCTTTGCGTGGTGTATCTATTTTGGGTGAGCCTGTCAGTACTTGCCCTAGTTTTGGCAGTGAGCTTGTGGCGAAGAGAGTGACTAAGACCATCGAGCTTATGGATTAAGTTGCTAGGATTGAGGACCCACAATGTGAATTGCTTCTGCTTAGAGCTTGTACGGGTATATCTAAGCTCTACTTTACTTTACCCTTCGTACTTGTTCGGCGAGATTTTTTGGGTCTTCCCATCTTCGTTTTGATGCAGCACTTCGTTCTACTTTGGAACGCATTGCCACCGCGTCTGGGCCTGGTTTAGGGGATTGGCAGTGGCGCCTTTCCACTTTCCCTTTTCATCCTTGTGGGCTCGGTGTTTATGCCGCCGAGGATGATTTGCACTATGCTTTTTTGCCGTCCCTTTTGCAGTCTGCTGATTTGCAGGCTAAGCTACTACGGCCTTCTGGTATTGTGGATGCAGGTCCTACTTTAGACGATGCCTTGCGGGTGTTTTCGAAGAGTACAGGTTCTACTTTTTTACGTGATCGTAGTGAAATCGCTGCCCCTAAACTTATGAAGAAACTGGCAGATATATATTTCGCGAGGATTGTTGCTACTGCAGAATCTGTTTACTCTTTGACACCGCGTCAGCTTGCGTTGTGGAAATCTCAGCTTGGTGCCCACTTCTCTGATTGGTTGCGTGCGGTTCCTATCTCTGGGTTGGGTTAGACTATGAACGGGAGGACTTACGGTAGTGTGCTGGGATATTGTCTGGGTGTTCATTTATTTGTGGTATCTAGGCCTTATCCTGCTTGGTCTCGGGTTTTTGCTGATGATATTTATGGGGACCACGCTTTTTCTTGTACTGGCATTGTGGGCGTTAAGCATTGGCATAACCTCGTTCGTGACACCTTATTCGACATTTTCTATAGGTCTGTAATTTCTGAGGGTGGGGAGGTGGAAATCGGTTTAGTTGACGGACATGGCGGCTCTCTTCGTCCTGCGGATTTGCTGCTCTATTCCTGGGACATAGGACGTGGTGTGTGTGTTGATTTGACAGGGTCCTCTCCCTTGACACAGACTGGGATTGCTGATTTTGTGCCGGGACGGGTTGTCGCTGATGCTGCTCGGCGCAAATGTGCTAAGTATGAGGATTTATGCGCGGCTGTTGGTTATGGTTTCCTTCCCTTCTCTTTCTCTTCGCTTGGGGAGCTGGGTTCGGATGCTGTTGACTTGCTTAAGCGGATCCATAAATTCTCGGTACCTCAGGATGCAGGGGCTCAGATGGCCGCTTATATTTTTACTAGACTTAGCTTTGCTGTAGCTAAGTGTGTGGGGGCCCAGATTGTCTCTCGGCTCCCCACCAATTTCATGTAAAATTTTTCTATTTTCTATTAATGAAAGATGCGCGCATATTTAATAATAATAAAATAATAATAATAATAATAATAATAATAATAATAATAATAATAATAATAATAATAATAATAATAATAATAATAATAATAATAATAATAATAATAATAATAATAATAATAATAATAATAATAAAAGTTGTGTATTGCGGATTTGTTGCTTTATTCTTTAGATAGGGGGCGCGATGTGTGCGTGGATCTGACCGGCTCTTCACCTTTGACTCAGTCTAGGATGTCTAACTTCGAGCCTAGACGTGTGGTTCACGATACTGCTCAGCGCATGAGCGCTAAGTACCGGGGACTGTGCGAGACAATCAGCTATAGTTTCTTACCTTTATATTTCTCTTCGTTAAGGGAGTTGGAGGCTGATGACGCCTTGCTCAAGTGGATTTAGAAATTCTCGGTGTTTCAGGATGTCGGGGCCCGTGTTGCCGCTTACATTTTTTTTGTAGACTTAGCTTTACTATTGTTAAGGGAGTGGGAGCTCAGATTGTATCTCGGCTGGCCATTAATTTCTTGTAAATTTGTTGTCGATCTTAATAAAAGTTGCGGTTGAATAAAAAAATAAAATAAAATAAAAATAATAAAAATAATAATATTAATAATAATTGGGTCGTTTGGAGATTAGGGAAGATTGGGTCGTTGCTTTGTCTTGCCGGACGGCCACCTCACGTCTTCGTCGGCCTCGTTCACCGCCGGTCACCTCACGTGGCTGTTTTATTGGTTGTGTTAGGGTTTTGCATTGTGTCGTTGTGAGAGAGGGTGAGGGATTAGGGGTGCGACTGCTGCTGCTTGTCGCCTACCTACACCTGTCGTTGGCCTCCGCCTCTTTCCGACATCCTCATATTGCCATCGTCTCCGGTAAGGCTTCTCCATATGCGGGTATCCTTGTCTGCCGTCGTTAGTGCGGTCACTGCGCTGGCAGCCAGTCACTGTTCGTGGTGGCCGCCGATGTTCGGTGTTCGTTATTGGACCTTCAGTGCGTGTTTGTTGTTGACTTTGGCTGTAGGGTTTAAGTTTTTTTTTATTTTTTATTTGGTTTGACTTTTGGTTTTTTTAAATTATTTGGTTGACTTTTGGTGGACTTTTGGTTTAAGGTTTGTTGTCGTTTAGGCCTCGTTTCTTTCTTCCTCTTCATGCCTGTTTTGGTTTGTTTTGTCCTTTTCGGGTATTCATGAGTATCCGGATGGTCATGGTAGGGGCCTTACTAAGGCCGCCTGGCAAAAGCGTTTTCCGGAACGACATTGTCATGATGGTCCTATGAGGCTTACACGTCAAATTCTTACTGATAGTCTGACTGTTTTCTCTAATGACGTGATTACTTTGAAGCAGATGGTGCTTTGGTTGTGTGGGGAGTGCTTTAAAACTAATACCTTTTGCTCTAGGTGTCGGCAGAGTCAGGGTGATATTGTTGCGCCTCCGGATTGTGGTGATGGCATCGTTAGCTTTATTATTCATGGTATCCCAAGACCTCCGGCTCCGTCTCTCTCGGTTCTTTCATCTGATGATAGGGTTAAGCTTGTTCAGTGGTCTATATCTTCGCTTGATCGTTTATTATCTTTGGGCCTTCGCACCGTGAAATCTATTCCTCCTAAATGTCGTCTTGGGTTTGCTCGGGTTTTGAAGGGCGTCTTGGATGATGTGGCTGACTTAGTGACCACTCCTGCTGGGTTCGTTTGCTTGTGTTGCCTCTTTGTCTACTTAAGACCTTCGTTCCTAGGAGTAATATTGAGTGTAGGACTGCTGTTAGGCGATAGCGTCAGGAGGAGAGTATTACCAGGGCTATTCTTGCTTGGGGGGTGCCTAGAGGGGGTTTGCACTTCTGCAGGAGTATTTGGCTGAGGTTCCTCCTTCTTTTCATGAGGAGGAGGATCTGGATTTGAGTGAGCTTAACCTCCGCTAATGTCGGCGGAAGATTTGTGATGGTCATTATACTGCTGCTGTTAGGGTGCTTTCTTCCTCTAGCGTCGCCCCTACTATAATGCCACTCTTAGTGCTTTGCGAGAGAAGCATCATGTTGCCCCATCTCCTTCATTGCCTTCTTTTCCTGTGGATCATCATTCTCTTGTTGCCTCTTCGACATTGGTTTTCGATATGATTCGTGTTTCCCGCGTGGCATTTCGTGCGGGAGGGATAGGCTGTTAGGTTCATATACCTACTCATAAGACATTTCTTATGAAATATACTAATTAACTCTTTAATTAGTTTCAAGATCTAGTTACATGCAAAATAAATAAAGCAAGATAAGAAGAAAATTGATCCTCACAATGTTGCTTTGGACGAGTAAGGGCACAAGAACAAGACTCCTTCTTGTTCTTATTCTTGAGCTTAAGATAAGTGGATGAATCTCCTAGTTCCAAGTGTAGGAACACTCCAATTAGTTGCACCAAGACACTCCCTTAATCACTCAAATATTTGTTTTACTAGAACAATAGAAGAGCACCCTTATATATTACTAATAACACAATTACTACACTATAAATCTTATTAGTAATCATAAGAACAAATATTACATGAAACTTCTCAAGTTTCTTAGTATATCTATTATTTCTAGTGAGAAGTTGTTGTTTCAATATGAGATCAAGTTGTGTTTTTAAAACAAAGAGAAAACATCTCCTTTGTAGGCATAATGGTGCCGTCCTAGTCCCATGGGGAAGGGGGAAGCATCCTTCCCTTTTTCTCTTACCCAAAACTATAGACTAGGCTATTAGGTATTAGGGTGTAATAATTATGTTTTATCCCATAAACCACAAACTAATTACCACCCTATTTTTAACCTACCAAAGCCGGTTCTACACTTAAAATGGAGTCCATTTTATTTTTGTGATTTTGTCAATTGTCACATATGTGATATGTGACATGTGACATGTTCTCTTATCTTATAATTATGTATTTAACTAATTTAAATACAATTTCATGTCAAATAAATTAAACTTAACATTTTAAGTAATAATTTATAATCACATATATATAAATGGGTCATCTCATATTTGGTTGATATGATTTATAACTAATTGTAATTATGATCAACCAATCATGCTTATCTCAAATGTTTCATAAACATTAAGCATTCTAATATAACAATTATATTATGGAATCTTATTTAATCATATTACAATAAGATATATTCCTCACTTTTAAACTTATTCCGTATAAGGGATTAATTAATCTGTATCGTTATACAATTAATTAATATTCTTGATTAGGGAATCGTCCTTTCGGTGTGACCTCTAGGGATCAACTGATCACCACCGTCATACGACAATATTGTCAAACTCTAGTAAGCCAATCATTACCGATTAATGTGGATCAGTTGAGTATAATGTTAATCATCCCTTTGTATTCTCGTTAATGAGATTTAATTAAGTGATCGCACTATAGTTGAGGACACTCACTCCAACAATCTCCCACTTGTTCGCAACAAGTGTGCGTCTCCAATTCTCTTGTCCTATTTTAAATCTCCCACTCAATGCAAGGTGTCTTGCAGGTCGTACTTGCACGTGATCATATCTAGAGTGGTTTCCTCGATCTGGAGAGTAACTGTCTGACTGAAATTATCTACCGTACATACCTTCCGAGCGTGGCCACGCATTTCCAGTTCACTACTCCTCGAGTGGCCTTGAGATATTGGATAACCCTGACAAGGGGTTGGACAATTCCTATCGCACTATTCCCTTCGTTCACTCACAGTCCTTCATGACCCAATAATTGCCCATTCACCCCTTTTTACAGAATGGCTTGGGGCAAAAATCAAAGTCAATCAGAAACTTTGTAACCTTAGGCGAATAGTCTCTAGTCTAAAGATTTGACTCAGAAAGAATACTATAGTAGCTCTCGCCACGACCAGGCTTTATGAATTGCCAAAACTCTTTAAGCGGTCACTGCCCGACAGAGTGTCCCATACAGTCTGCCTATGTGATCGACTAGTTATCTCATATGACTGTATGACACTTGAACTTGCCATCAATCGCATCACACTCTAGTCACTTCGAGACGTCACCTCATGTAAGTAACTAGGGGCCAATGCTATGTTAATCCAGTTCACTTTAATAGGGTTCAAAGTTGTCATTACAACCTATTTGGATTATTACAAAGCACAATAATGAGTTTCAGAAACTCAAACGATAAATGTGATTATCATATATGAACAATCAACACCATGTTATTGCTTCATATCATATAATATAAAGTATACAAGTTCCATGACACTTCATGGTCCTCTTTTCTAAATACAATAAAAGCTTGGATGGTGGATATACTATGCATCCATTTGTTCCAAATTTATGAATTGCTGCTTTTCTTTCCACTCATCGTTATTCCTAATAACATGAAGTTATCTGAGTACATCACTAGATCTCTATCTAGTGTTGGGCTCTTTAATCTTGAAAGTTGCTCCCACTTGTTATCATGATAACCACATGATGGGTATCTTGTGAAAGTCCATAGACCTTAATTAGACTCCTCTAATTAGTTGCTAAATTACTTGTTAATTTAGTATTTAATGATCTATTTAACATGCATGCAAATATAAAGACATTTATATAAGAGAAGAAATTTCCTCACATTGATATGGAAAATATAAGGGCACAACAAGAACTCCTTCTTGTTGTTCTTGAGCTACAAATATGGATGAACACAAGTAATCTCCAAAGTAGAAGATCTCCTCTAAGTTGTACCAAGATGAACCCAAATAATCTACCCTTATTATTAACTAGATAATAAGATAGATATTATACTACTAATATTAGAATATATTACTACACTAGTAATACTAAGTAAATATTAGTATTTAAGAGTTTTTAGAGAGAAGATGATTTTTGAGAGAAGTATGAAAAACAAGCATGAATGAACAAATGAAATGAACAACCATATTGCCCTTATAAAGGCAATATGGCCGGTCCATATGAGCATCACAAGGCTCTCATTTTGCTTATTTTAATCACATGCATTAGGGTGGAGTGTTGTAGTATAAGTGATGATTATATTCTACTTGTTATGTCACTTTCACTTGGTGACTTAAGAGTGTAAATAAGAACAACAATCATCACCATGTAACTAGCAACATAACCGGCCATTATGGCCTAGTTTGGTCCATTTTGATTTTTGATTTTTGTCTCACAAATACTTATTGATCATATGGTTAATTATCTTGTATAATTAAGTGTTAATTTGATCATATAACAATTATATGACTCAATTAAATAAATAATATGTACTTAACATTTTAAGTAATATTTTACCAGTATATCAATATATAATGGGTCCCACAATGCTTAGTTAATTTATTTTACAACTCCTTGTAAATATAATTAACTAATTACCTCTATCTCAAAACCTCAACTAATTTAGTAATTTAACGATTAATTACTAAGTTAAATCTTATTTAATCGTATTAAAATAAGATATAAATTTATTAGTCAATTATCGCATAATTGAAAAATAAGTTTAATCGAATTTGAGTTCTTAACTCAATTTCTAATAATAACTCTCGTACATATCGAATATATGTAATGTACTAATTAACTGTATCGTATACAAATAATTAGTTACTATTTGGATTTCATCCTTTAGGTGTGACCGAAAGGGATCAGTTGATCACCGCCGTCAAACGACAATAACGTCAAACTCTAGTTAGCCAACCGTTATTGATTTACGGTAATCAACTGACTAATCATATATATAGTCAATAAATATCCCAATTATATTCCATAATAAGATTTATTATGTGGCGCACTATTGTGGAGGACACCTACTCCAACAATCTCCCACTTGTCTGACACAAGTGTGCGTCACCGATTCTCTTGTCTCTTTATCACATCTCCCACTCAACGCAAGGTGTCTTTCAGGTCGCACTTGCGATTGACAATTCTGAAAGTGGCAAAAAAGGTTCTCGGGCTGCCCTTTAGACTTGTCATGCTTTAAGATGACTAGTTGTTTGGCTTAGGCTGTTGGGTGGATTACATCTTAAATTTAGGGTTTAGAATTTTACCGGAACACCGAAACACAAAGCCTTAGACCTCGCAGACAAGCTTGAACCCAATTCCTACAGTGATGAATAGGTTACTTGCTTACTTCTTAGAGTAAGTCTCTTCGAGCCTTACGGTAGAACTAGGAAGAAGTTTCTTACCAGCAAACTATCTAGAGTGGTTTTCTCGATAGGAAGAGTAACTGTCTGACCGCAAAATCTACCATAGATCTCTTTCCGAGCGTGGCCACGCATTTACAGTAACTTCTCCTCGAGTGGCCTAAAAATGTTTTTACCCAACGTGGGTGGACAATTCCTGTTGATCCATCTACTCTGTATGATGCAGATCACCATGATCCAGAAGAAGTCCATCAGCCTCCTTTTACGGCACGACCTAGAACATCAACCAAAACCAATCGGAAACTGCACCGACTCAGATAGACGGTCGCCAGTCAAAAGAATCGACTTATAGGAATAAGATAGAAGACCATGCCACGACCAGGCATCAAATAATTGATTTAAGGGTCTCTACAATGTCACTGTCCGACAGAGTGTCATACAGTCTGTCTATGTAAACGACCAGTCATCTCCATGACCCCATGGTGCTGAACCAACCATCGATCGACTTACAATCTAGTCATTTCGAGACGTCACCTCATTTGAGTGACTAGGGACAAAATACTAAGTTCGTCTTATTCACTTGAATAGGGTCCAACAATCTATTCGGATAAACAAAGTATTAAATTTAGTCAAACTAAATAAAAGAGTTTAAAATAAAACTCGAACAATAAATGCCATTATCATATATGAAATAATTAATACAACCTTCAATTATTACATATTACATAATCTAAAGGAATTCTGGCACACGTCTCAATCCCATTGTGACGACATGACCATCATGCTTAGCCTTTGATAAAGGCTTGGTTAAAGGATCAGCAATGTTGTCATCTGTCCCAACCTTACAAATGTCAATTTCCTTTCTGTCCACGTAATCTCTAATTACATGATATTTCCTAAGTACATGTCTAGACTTGTTACTAGACTTGGGCTCTTTTGCCTGAAAAATAGCCCCACTGTTATCACAATAAATTGTGATAGGATCTTTGGCAGTAGGGACTACTGTTAGTCCTTCCAAAAATTGCCGAATCCACACAGCTTCCTTTGCAGCTTCAGACGCTGCAAGGTACTCTGCTTCTGTTGTAGAATCCGCTATAACGCTTTGCTTGAAACTCTTCCAGCAAACAGCTCCTCCATTCATCATATAAACGTAGCCGGATTGGGATTTCATATCATCCCTATCTGTTTGGAAACTGGCATCTGTGTAACCCTTTACACGTAACTCAGTCTCGCCTCCAAACACTAAGAACGAATCCTTGGTCCTTCTTAAGTACTTAAGGATGTTCTTTACGGCTATCCAGTGACTCTCACCTGGATTTGCTTGGTAACGACTTGTCATGCTCAAAGCATATGCAACGTCGGGACGAGTGCACATCATAGCATACATGATTGATCCAACAGCTGATGCGTAAGGGATCAATTTCATGCGTTCAATCTCCTCGGGTTTCGTAGGGCACTCTGACTTGCTCAAAGTGATCCAACTTCCCATAGGAATAAAGCCTCTCTTAGAGTCTTTCATGTTGAACCGATCAAGAATCTTATCAATATAAGTCTCTTGACTTAATGCTAGTATCCTTTTAGATATATCCCTATAGATCCGGATACCTAAGATGCGCTGGGCCTCTCCTAAGTCTTTCATTTGGAAATGTATTCCTAGCCACTCCTTTACAGAAGTGAGCATTGGAATATCATTCCCAATGAGTAGTATGTCATCTACATACAAGACTAGAAAAGTTACTTTACTCCCACTAAACTTTATGTATAAACACGGTTCCTCGACACTTCGAGTGAAACCATTTTGTTTAATTACATGATCGAAACGATGATTCCAACTCTTGGATGCTTGCTTAAGACCATAGATGGATCTCTTAAGTTTGCATATCTTCTTAGGGTTTGATGTATCCACAAAACCTTCAGGTTGTGTCATGTACACTTCCTCTTCTAGAATCCCATTCAAGAAGGCGGTTTTGACATCCATTTGCCAAATCTCATAATTATGAAATGCGGCAACCGCTACGATAATCCTTATGGATCGAAGCATGGCGACTGGGGCGAAGGTTTCGTCATAGTGAAGACCATGAACTTGGGTGAAACCTTTTGCCACCAATCTTGCTTTATAAACATCATTATGTTTGTCTATGCCACTTTTGATCTTATAGATCCCCTTACACTGAAGAGGTCGTACCTCCTTAGGTAAATCAACCAAGTCCCATACTTGATTGTCGTACATAGAATCCATTTCGGATTGCATGGCTCCTAGCCATAGCTTTGAGTCGGGACTAGAAATGGCAGCTTTGTAGGTAGTAGGTTCGTTACTTTAAAAAAGTAACACATTATAGTCATCACCTTCCTCTATAATACCAAGGTATCTATCAGGTGGATGACTAATTCTGCTTGACCTCCTTGGTTCCGAAGGAATAATGACCGTACCAGACGAAGAGGGAACGTTTTCCTCGTCATCCTTTTTGGTTTGTGGCTCTTGGACTTCATCAAGTTCAAATTTTCTCCCACTCTGTCTTTTAGAAATAAAATCATTTTCTAAAAAGACTGCATCACGAGACACAAACACTTTGTCCTCTTGTTTATTGTAGAAGTAATAAGCACGTGATTCCTTTGGATATCCTACAAAACGACATTTGTCAGATTTGGGTGCGAGTTTATCTTTAGACTTATTCTTAACAAAAGCCTCGCATCCCCAAATTCTCATAAATGACAAATAAGGGACTTTTCCTGTCCATATCTCATAGTGGAGTTCTTGTTTGCCGCTTTAGTCGAGGCTTCATTAGTGAAATATTGCAGATAAGATAGCAACCCCAAAATAATCAGGAAGCTCTTGTTAGAACTCATCATAGAATCGAACCATATCTAATAAAGTTCGATTTCGCCTTTCGGATACACCATTTAATTGAGGTGTTCCAGGAGGAGTCCATTGTGATACTATACCACAATCTTTCATGTGTGAATCAAATTCATGGTTCAAGTATTCACCACCACGATCGGATCGTAGGGTTTTAATCTTTTTATTCAATTGGTTTCTACTTCATTTTGAAATTCTTTGAATTTTTCAAAAGCATCACTTTTATGCCTCATCAAGTAGACATATCCATATCTACTCAAGTCGTCGGTAAAAGTAATGAAGTAGTGATAACCACCTCTAGCTCGGATAGTCATTGGACCGCATACATCCGTATGTATAAGTCCTAATACTTCACTTGCTCGTGTCCCTTTTCCCGTAAAAGGAGCACGAGTCATCTTGCCTATAAGACAAGATTCGCATACACCATAAGATTCGTAATCGAATGGTTTGAGTACTTTAGATGAAACAAGTCTCTTTATGCGTCGTTCGTTTATGTGCCCTAAACGACAATGCCAAAGGTATGATTGATTAGTTTCACCTGTTTTGAGCTTCTTGTTTTCTACATGATAGACCTCTTTTGCAATATCTAGAACATAAATACCTCCAATAGAAATGGCCTCGCCATAAACCATTTCATTAAAAGCAAAAGTACAACAGTTGTTCTTAATGCAAAAAGAAAAACCTTCCATGTCTAACACGGAAATGGAGATAATGTTCTTGGTAAGAGTTGGTACATAATAGCAATTATTTAAATACAACTCTAAACCATAAGCAAAAGAAGAACGTAGGTGCCCACAGAAACTGCGGCTACCTTAGCTCCATTTCCCATGCGTAGGTCCACGTCACCCTTGGCTAGTGCTTGCACGTCCCTCAGCCCCTGTACATGATTACAAAGGTGAGAACCACAACCGGTATCAAATACCCAAGAAGAGGTACTATAACAAAGTTTAATATCCTATCATATAGAAGTGACGAAGAATTTAACCTGACTTTGTCACAGCACCCGTCCTTCTTAATCTTTCAGTACTTGGGCAATTGGCGTTTCCAATTTCCAATTCCCTTTGCCCTTACAATAATAGCAATCCGCCTCCGCGTGTTTGTTGACCTTGGGCTTGGACTTATAAAAGACCTTTCCCTTTCCCTTGCCGACTTTCTTGAAAAGAGTCTTACCCTTTCCCTTGTCCTTTTTCACCCCAAGGTTCATGTTCTTCATTTTCATTGAAAGAACGGCCTTGGGTTCACTCCCACTAGCCTCCATGTCCCTCTCCGCTTGGGTGAGGAGTGCATGGAGTTCATGGAAACTCTTGTCCATGCCATTCATGGTATAGTTCACCCTAAATTGGGTGAACTTAGGTGAGAGTGAATGAAGGATCTTACCCACCACCAAATTCTTCGGAATTGTGCACCCTAGACGCTCTAAGGTGTCCGCGTGCTCAACCATTTTGAGCACGTGTGGGCCAACTTTTTGGCCCCTTTGAAGCTTAGTGTCAAAGAATTTCGTAATTGCCTCATATTGGAGAATTTGAGTGGCTTGCGAAAACATCGAAGTGATCCTCGTGAATATCGCATATGCATTGAGAGAGATCAATTGGAGTTTGAGTTTGGGTGAGATTGACCAAATCAAGACATTCTTGACGTCATTAGCAACCTTCAAATAAAGGTCATATTCGGCCCGAACCACCGCGGCCGATCTTGGCGCGGGTTCGGTGGGGGGCTCTTCAACCAAGTAGCGAAGCACGTTATCGGATAACGCGGCGCTCTTGATCGTTGATTCCCATTCAACGAAGTTACTTCCGTCATCTTTTAGGACACACTTGTCCATGACGGACCTCAACCATGAGTCTCTACCCAAGGATGCAACGATTGATGATGTTGACATTATGCGAATATGATAACTACAACAAAAAGAAATATATAAACATTCATTGTTAATTTACTTGAAAAACATTTTAACAAGTTTAGCATTCATATAATGACCTCTCACTAAATTCTATAAATGATTCCAAGACCCATCTTTAAATAAAAATAGTCATCGCATGCTACTTTTATCTAGAAATGGTAAGTCATTACTTGACTAATTCTACCCTTAGAACTCTTGGTTGACGAATTTCAACTAAATCCATCTCCTAGTCCCAAGATAACGCTTATCTCGTTGAGTCCAATCCAATTTTTAGCTTGTGATCGTATCACCCTACTTACCCGAGGTAAAAAGGGACCCACGAGCGTGGTAGCCCTAATGAACACGGGATTCATAGGTGTTATTAATTGGTAAGGCTAATCTCAATTTTTTTTTAAACATGTGAGAGATCTTGTCAATTTAGTTATTAATTCCCTATAAATGAACTAAGTCGGTGAATTTTGAATAACGTTGAATTGACAATAACGGTAAATAAAGTGCATGTGTGACGATTTTGGCATGAGCGGAAATAAAGCAAGCAATCAAGCAACAATAAAATCCTAGTATGGCCACCTAGCTAATAAAAATTAACTAGATAGTTACAAATTCGGAAACCAACTCCTTGGTCCCTTGCCTCTTCACATGGAACACCTTCCAAAATGGCACCGTCTTGAGGGAGTCACCGGTCTTCATAAAAATAATTACAAATATACAAATATACAAATTCCTATTATACATATATTCTATGAAATGAAATTATTAAATTATACAAACCGGCGATGCGAGATCGCAATAAAATTACAACCAAACCGTTATTCCCTTACATTACGGGTAATAACGATTAAAAATAACTAGGCCATACTAGGTACAACATTTTGCATAAATTATTAAATAAATGACATTCATTCATTCAACCATAAATTAAATAAATTGCTGCAAAAATTCATGCCAAAATCGTCCTAGATTCAATTCATGCTCATTGTAGCTCGATTTTTCCGGGATTTATTGATTTTTAACCATTAAAAATCAATATCAACATTTAAATCGCATTTAAATTCAAACTAATTAACTAAAATGTTTTAGAACTCAAAATTAGTCACTACTAATTTCGTTGGCCATTAATTAGATCGATTTGATTTCATTTGCTAAATATTACGGTTTAATCATAACGATTATGAAATAAAACCAAAATAAAATATAAACATCATAAAATTTGAAACCAAAAATTTTTGTACATTCTGGAACAATTCCAGGAACTATAAAAATAAAAAATATTTGCTCAAAAAATTTAAATTAATTTTATGAACAAATAGCTTTGTATTTATTGGTTTTATCAAATAAAAACATTAGATATAGTAAAACAGTGAAACAAATAATGAAATTTCACCAAGAGTATAAACATCAGAATTTAAAATATACAAAAAAAATTTCAAGACCAGAAAGGGACGTTTCAATTTTATGAACATTATAATCTCATATTATCGACTTTTATCGTATAAAAATCAATAAACATGCAATACATAAGTAAAAGTCACGAAATTTTACATAAAATATGTAAGAAATGCATGTGAGATCATATTAAAATTTCATGGCCATAATCAACATGCAACTATTTTTAGTTAACTTTTAACTCATAAAATGCATGTTAACTCGGTTTAAACGCCAAAAATCAAAATAAATAGCAAATTAATCCCTAAAATCACGAAATTTGACCACAAACTTTTTGAGGTCAGTAGGTATACATGCACCAAAATTTTTTGTCAGAATCGTATTTTAACTCAAAATCTTTGATTTATTAGTTATCTTATAACTTTAACAAAAATGTCCAAAATGAACATGCATGCTACAAGCTAGCTCTGATACCAATTGAAAGTCCATAGAACTTAATTAGACTCCTCTAATTATTTACTAAATTACTTTTTAATTTAGTTTATAATGATCTATGTAACAAGCATGCAAATATAAAGACATTTATATAAAGGAAGAAATTTCCTCACATTGATATGGAAAATATAAGGCACAACAAGAACGCCTGTCTTTTTGGTTCTTGAGCTAATAATATGGAGATACAAATAATCCCCAAAGTAGAAGATCTCCTCTAAGTTGCACCAAGATTAACCCAAATAATCTACCCTTATTATTAACTAGATAATAAGATAGATATTATACTACTAATATTATTGCTATATTACTACACTAGTAATACTTATTAAATATTAGTGTTTGAGAGTTTTAGTAAGAAGATGAGGTTTTTGAGAGAAGTAAGACAATTGCACAAAATGAAGTAAGTATAAAATGAACACAAATGTTCATAATATAGGCCATTTGGCCGGTTATTGTAGTCCAAATAATACTCTTATTTTGTTCAATTTTATCACATGCATTAGAGTGGAGTGTTGTAGAACAAGTGATGATTGTTTACTACTTGTTATGTCACTTTCATAAAGTAACTAAAGAGTAAAAATAAGAACAAAATCATCACCATGTAACTACTAGCCAACCGGCCAAAATGGCCTTAGTTTGGTCCATTTTGATTTTTGATATTTGTCTTACAAATACTTATTGATCATATGGTTAATTATCTTGTATACTTAAGTGTTAATTTGATCATATAACAATTATATGACTCAATTAAATAAATAATATGTACTTAACATTTTAAGTAATATTTTACCATTATATCAATATATAATGGTTCCCACAATGCTTAGTTAATTTATTTTACAACTCCTTGTAAATATAATTAACTAATTACCTCTATCTCAAAACCTCAACTAATTTAGTAATTTAACGATTAATTACTAAGTTAAATCTTATTTAATCGTATTAAAATAAGATATAAATTTATTAGTCAATTATCGCATAATTGAAAAATAAGTTTAATCGCATTTAAGTTCTTAACTCAATTTCTAACAATTAACTCTCGTACATATCGAATATATGTAATGTACTAATTAACTGTATCGTATACAAATAATTAGTTACTATTTGGATTTCATCCTTTAGGTGTGACCGAAAGGGATCAGTTGATCACCGCCGTCAAACGACAATAACGTCAAACTCTAGTCAGCCAACCGTTATTGATTTATGTTAATCAACTGACTAATCATATATATAGTCAATAAATATCCCAATTATATTCCATAATAAGATTTATTATGTGGCGCACTTTTGTGGAGGACACCTACTCCGACAATTATGGTGTTATTGTGGTGTTATTGTGTTGTTATTGTGTTGTTATTGTGGTGTTATTGTGGTCTTATTGTAGTGTTATTGTAGTGTTACTGCTGAGTTATTGTGATGTTATTCTAATATATATTATTAAGCTTGAAATATAAACGAGAGTTTCCACTCGTTTCATGCAATGGTAATGTTTAATGTATCTTGACAATATTATTAAATGCATATATAATGAAAAAAATTTAAAAATACTAGAATTCTTTGACTTCAGGTTATCTCTTCATGCATCATATGATTCCATGTGTTTTTCCTTGCTCACTTCATGCATCAGATGATTCCTCCTGTAATTTTTAACAACAAGTAGCATTTTATCATGTATGTATGAATGTTATCATGTGTGTTACCGTGTTAATCATTGTAGTTCTGCAAAAACTACAAACAAAGAAAACAAAAGAGAAGATTGATACCTCTTCGTCGTCTGTTTCACGTTCATCTTCAGAGGGCAGATCCTCTACAAAATGATGGTTACAAGTTCTGCTGTTGTGGTTTACCCACGTTTTAGAGTTACCACACCTTCTCTTCCTCTTTTCTGTTTTCATCACAGCCTTCTCTTTTGATGACATTTGTCTTTTCCCACTTCCCTTGTTCTTTGCCTTATGTGGCGGTAGTATGTCGATTTCTTGTGGAGCTTTGCAGCCGAGGAGATCCTCAATTTCCTTGTTTTTTGATTTTTTCTCTACTGCCCCTACCACGGTCTCCTTGAACTGTTTCAGCAATTTAGAAAATTCCTTCATATTCTTTAGCTCACCACTGTCAAGCAGCCCAACCGTTTTATAAATTTCTGACCAAACATTTGACATTTCGATTTTCCAGACGTCAACCTCATCAAAGTCCTCAATGACTTTTCCATTTTCATCGTACACAATAGGTCTGTACGATTTTTTTGTCCATCGTGTGAGAATATAAGGTTTAGGTATCTGGTATACCTTCCTACCTTTCCACACCCAAATTACATGCCTACAAACGAAACCCCTCCTATCAAACAACTTACAATCACATTTGGCTTCGTTATTTGCCGTATTATATTCTACCAGGAATCTTCTATTTTTCAACCCATCATCGACCACATGTGATTCAACCTCATCTTTGACTGTCAAACCTCCATTTCCCATACTACAAATAGAGTGTTTCACCTCCTTCTGAAATTCAATAAAAATAGCATGGGTGTAAATCAGAGATGCATGCTCCTCCAATCTCAATGGGCTGATTTTTTCCACCATACTATGCTCATTTTCAACATCTAGCTTCTTCCGATTGTACCTTTGTTGTTCAATTGCAGAATTGAACCTCATCCAAAATTCCACTAGTGTTCCAAAATGGTTTTCAAATCTCTGGAAATAGCTGTTTTCGCTTTCGGACCTCTGTGTGGTCCTCATCAAACAACCAAGCGGCAAGTCCTGAAAGTAGGCAGGTATCCACTTGTCTCTCATTGAAAACATGGCCGACAGCCAACTGTTCTCTTCAAGGGCATGATCAGAAATAACACTTCTCCAGTTTTCCTCAAATTCATTGGGCTCTAGATCAATGTCCCAAACAAGTGCATTTATCTTGGTTAGAAAATCAGTCTCACTGCACAGTGTCTTCCCTGCTTTTTCAGCCATCTTTAGCATTATGTGCCACATGCAATATTTTTGCCCAGCACTCTTAAATACAAGAGGAAATGCTTTTTTGATGCCAGGGCACTGATCAGTGATGATACATTGAGGTTCCTTCCCCTCCATTGCATCCAAAAACTTGGTGAAAATCTATTTGAACGATTGTGTCACCATACAATCGGTAGTTGTTTCGAGCTTCTTTGCCTGCCCAAAAAACCTTCGTTAAGCACTTGGTTTCATCCACATCATAAGCAAATTAGAAGCCCTTTGTTTCAGCAAGGTGCTTGAAGTTATCAATGAACATGGTAGCGTCATTACTTCCGATGTAACACTTTACATCCTTCTTAAAATTCTTAAAGTCTATTAAAGACGCTTCGATGTTTTGATAACCATTTGAATTCTCCTTCACCATTCTGTAAGTTGTTGTTGCTCCTATGTTCAGCTTCGAAAGATCAATAATCAAATTTTTATAGTAGGCATTGTGTTCCCTCGACAGCTTTTGGAATTCTCTATTTCTAATATAGTAAAGCGCATGGTTGTGAACCTCTACAAATTGGTCGACAATATGTGTAGGTTTCTCTTCTGGCTTGTCAGCTGGAGGTGGAATAGTTCTCAATCTCATTTTGGCAGGACAGTGCCACCTTAACAGTTTGTGCTTCTTTGGCTGTCTAGTCTTTGGCTTATTTTGTTCTGTCGTACTCGAACTACCAACTTCATAATTTGATGATTGGAGACGGAGTCTCCTTTTCATATCCCTTTCCCCTTTCTTGTTGCACACTATTAGTTTTAGGAGAACACCGCCCTTTGCGGTCCCATTTGTGTGTTTTTTCACATCAAAGCCACACGCCAAGGCATATATTTTATATAACTCCAGCCCCTTGGCCACTGTTTAAAAGGACATGCCAAGCTTAGGCGTAAACTCCGCTTCAACAGTTCGTATCCATCGTTCATTACCTCCTGGTGTGTTACTGTAATGAAGCGAAGGAATAAACTCATCTTCCTCTTGTGTACAAGTTGGGGTGGAAGACATATTGCCATTTGATAATTCACCAGATGTTGGAATTGTATTTTTCGCAACAGAGATAGTAGAAATATCCGGAACAGATATAGTAGAGATATCTGCCACAGTAACATAACAATAACATAATAACATCACAATAACATCACAGTAATATCACAGTAACATAACAGTAACAACATCACAGTAACATCACAGTAACATCAAAATAACATAACAATAACATTACAATAACATTAGTATAAAAACATTACAATAACAACATAACAATAACATAACAATAACAATAGCATAGCAATAAGAACATAACAATAAGAACATACTAATAAGAACATAACAATAACATAACAGTATGACGATTCATGTATAACGAGATCGATAGAAATTACATAGCAACTAACGTAACAATAACCTTAACGTGATTCATACATAGCAATAATACAGCAATAACAGTAAGAGGATTCATGTATCACATAACAATAATAGTAACACTAGCATAACAATAACATAACAATAATATAATAACAATTACTTGACCTTTTTTTTTTTTTAATATAACAGTAACAACAACAATAACAATAACTTGACCTCTTTTTTTCTTAATAACAGTAAGAACATCAAATACTTAACCTCTTTTCTTGTTAATAACAATGCAATAACAATAACTATAAAGATTGAATTACTGCGAAACAACTTTTAAAAGTGAAGAAATCGATCATTATCCTCATTATATAAGAGCATATGATAATTAATTTTCATTCGTTAGATTATTACCTGTATCCATAGAAACTATCGAGTTGTTTACTTCATTTTGCATGCTGTAATTCTGGATTTTTTTGCTGGTTTGATTATCGACGATGATGGTTTGTGAGGTAGCTGAAAGAGAGTTTTAGAGAGAGACTGGATTTTTGAGAGAGAGAGAGAGAGAAAAATATAATGAATTATTTGTTCTCTTTCCGCCGTCAATTTTGTTGTTTGCGTTTTGTTTTCCTTTTGTTTAAAGTTTTCGTTTTATATTTATTATTAATATAGGTATAATCTAAGTATTGATCTAAGCCATTAGTTAAGTAGGATCTAATGGCTGAAATTTTATTAGTACAAACTCACCATAAGAACCAAACTCACGAGATCCCGCCTATATATATATATATATATATATATATATATATATATATATCGATCACTAGCTGGCAAACGGCTCAATCAGATCATGTTTGGGTCAGATTCCGATCGGGTTAGATTCGGATTTGTAACTTTATCGGGTTAGTTTGGGTCGGGGAGGGTCCTTTTATGATTCGGGTCTGTTTCGGGAATGTTGGGCGGGTCGTCGATCATTTCCGGGTTAAGCGGATGAGGTTATATATCGAGTCGGACCGTTTTTGGATCGGGTTATTCTCGAATCGGGTCATTTTCGAGTCGAATCAATTTCAGGTATTGGTTATAATCACTAACCTGAAACTGCTCCGACCCGAAAATAAAGATTTCTATCGAATTAAATTAAATGAATGAAAGAGAAAAAATGACCATTCCCGAAATAACCCGACCTAATTAGGCCGGGCTATTTCGGGAATGCTTATTTTTTCTCTTTCGTTCATTTAATTTAATTCGATAGAAATCTTTATTTATTATCCGAGTGATTATTAAGTATCATTTTCGGGTCGGATCGCTTTTAGATCAAACTAATGTAATACAAAGTATAATAATATATATTAGTCTGCGTGACTTCAAAATAACTATTAAGCTAGATTGGGTAACTTCGAGTCATTTAAATTGGGTCATTTTCTGTTCGGGTGGTAACGGATCGGGCCATTCACTACTTCGGGTTGATCGCTTATGGGTCGGGTGGTTACGGGTCATCAGGTGGTTTCGGATCAGGTGATTTTGGATCGGGTTATTTTAATTTGGGTCGAATGAGTTACCGTTCTAAACAAACACGTGAGTCGAGTTCGGGTCGAGCCAGGTTATTTCGGGTTTCGGGTCATATACAGATTCTACAATTCGGATTATTTGGGTCGGGTTGGTTTTGCCAGGTCTACGTACGTAGCTTGCTCTATTATATATCTGTGCGTGTTCAGAGCTAGCTGGCGCAACAGACTCGACCCGACCCGATGACGTCCTGTAACCGATTATTGATATATATATACACGACCCGAGCTGCATTATATAAGTCACCTGATCGATATACGATATGATCGATGATATGATGCCTGCATGAACCTGAAACGACCCGACCGGATCGATGTCGACCTCCTGTAACCCGATATATATACGATCGAACCGATTTAATATCAGTGACCCGATAATTATACAACTTAATTTCGATCAAAATGAAAGTGATTTCTTGTTTAGATTGATACGTCGTTCTTTGACTGGATGTATATATAGACACAACCTAAGGCAACGCCACATCCACTGAATTTGGGCGAAATGATTGGATTGAAATCACGGTTCGGCGAAATGATTGGATTTTGGTGAAATGATTGGATTGATACCATGGACCACCAGCCTGGGCCATATCTAGCTATATATATATATATATATATATATATATATATATATATATATATATATATATATATATAGATGGCTCGCTCTATCCACATGCATAACCGTCACCGTTTCCCAAACTAAATAATGGGGTCGACTTCGTTCAAGTACAAAGGGAAAGCAGTACGAAAAGGTACGGTTATTGATGCATATATGCTCTAGTAGAGGCTGAGCCGATTGATATTTTTGTTCGGTTGTTTTAATTTGGCACCGTTTATGTGTGGTGCCGTATGATGTGTGTAATGAACTTATTATTTAATATTTATATATATATATATAATATTAATGTTTGCGTTTTAATTCTATCTAGTATGTAACTTGATGACCCGATACTGACCAGATTAAATTCGGTGTACTGTATTGTGTTTTTTATCAATAAAGCAAGGTCTTTTTTATTTTATGTAATATCAAATTATTATCGCTATTGATCAAACATCAAAAGATTGAACATCAACGGAATTAATCATATCAAATCACACACTTTAAACAACATTCTTTATCATTGATTATTTCATTAGGAATAACCCATATATTATATTAAAGTACATTACATTCATCCGACATCAAATAAATAAAGATTTTAAATAATCCGGAACAATACCGGTTAAGAGTAAAAAGCTTTTCTCACACTGCCACCAACAATCCAGAAGAATATTGGTAATACTGATGACTTCCGGATCATTAACCTCGTATTTTGCAATAACATATTCAATGCATGCAAGAACACGTCTTGCATATGGAGATAGGGTAGGACGCGTACAACTCAACATATATCTTGCGGCATCCAACCTGGGAGTATTAGGCCGATGAGGGTAGCCAGACGACGATGATGACGACGACGCTTGGCTGACAAAGTCGGACTGCTTCAAGCCTCTTAATTCAATAATCCCTTTGATGTTCAATGGATACTTTAATCAATGAGTGATGATCAGCGGAAAGTACGGCAAGAGCCTCCTCCTTATCTGCAATCAATTTCGTAAAGGTCGTCTCATCGTTGGGAAGGTTAACTGCTGCCATTGATGCTGTTAATTTTTGGAGTAATTAATTAGGGTTATGTAATATTTAAAGGAGGGGTTTTGAGGATGTACTTATACAGAGACTTAGACTAGGTTATGTGGTAATATGCAGGTACTTCCTATATTCATGTCATAACTTGTTAGCTTTGGTCATTCTTAAAGATTCCCAAATTTAGGTTTGGTTATTCAGTATACAGTGGCCATGTTTTGGTTGCATGTTCTTGTTTATACTTATGCTGTTGTTGTTTCTGATGTTACAGTTGTTCTGCTGTTGTTTATTCATAGTTTGGACTGTAATGAAATCTCTTTTAATTAAAAAAAATATTAAGAAATAACAACGGTTATCACTGAATACATCCGTTGTTATTACTTTTCACAACGGTTTTACTGAATGCAACCGTTGTGATAGAGTAATGACAACGGTTGAGACATACCCGTTGTTATATATTTTTACCCTATTTGTGCCAATATGAAAAGTCTAATAAAGGCAATGACAACGGGTCCTTTGTTAATAACGGTTGTCATTACTCTATCACAACGGTTTTGGGAAATATGTATGCATGTGAATCAAAGCTATAATTAATGTCTGAATCTATAACTGCATAAGATAAATAACTTTAATCAATAACTCTCTATAAGTACAGCCTCAATACAAGGCTATTAACCATACAAAGTTTCACAACTACAAAATACTAACATCTTTGCATTCCCCCAAAATTGCTGCTATAATGTCTGAAGTGTTTACTAAACCACATGCTTGCATCATGGTCCAAATGCCTGCTCATATTGAGGGTGGCTACGTTGTGTGTAAAAGCTACAAGAAAGTCCGTGATACGCTTATTCAAAATGGCTACTTAATCAAGAAGATGAGGCCAATTTGGTATGGTAGGAACTTTTGTGGGGAACTCGTTTTCGAGTTTGGGATGACCGATGCTCATCGTGCGTTCGCATTCAAACTGGCAAGTATTTTCGACAAGGCAGGCATGGGCGAAAAGATTGGATTGAGATTACGGACCACCAGTCTGGGCCATATCTATGGGTAGCTACCCCACATGACCGTCACTGTTTCCCAAATGGGTCGACTTCGTTGAAGTGACCCAGGGAGAGCGGTACGAAGGGATGGTTCTGGCCGAGGCTGAGCTGATTGATGCATATGCTTTTTGATTCTATCTAGTAACATGATGACCGGATACTGACCCGATTAAATTGATGACCCGATAATTATAAAGCTTAATTTCGATCAAAATGAAAGTGATTTGGTGTTTAGATTGATACGTTAATTGTTGTTTGACTTAATAATGAAGTAATTAAACCAAATATTAGGTTAAAACTAAATTTAATAATGGTCATAAATTCAATAATAAACTAATTCACAAATTCAATTCAAAGCTATTCAATCAATAAATCAAAATTAGAATTGAACAATTCAGCAAGATCATAAGCCAACTAATTCACAATTTCAATAATAAACGACATTCAGGAAATCCACAATAATTAGAATTGAACAATCTAGCTACAAAATCTTAATAAGAAATAATTAATAAAAATAATACCTGATTAATAAGAAATTGCAGACGGTGACAACAGTGACGGAGATGATGACAGAGAGACGATCAGGGAGTATGTCTTAGTGTTTGTGGTTTTGTGTTGTAGTATAATCGCTTTCTGTTTGTGTTTTTGTGTTGCAGTACAATGTTTTTAGTGTTGTGTGTTTTTTTAATCTTCATTATCAAATATTGACAACGGTTATTATACATAATAAACTGTTGTTATTAGTTTATATACTTACAACTATAACACCCGCAAATGTACCCTATTTTATTTTAAAAATATTATACGGATACTAGTTAGCGTAATTTTAGATTTTGTCTAGAACTTAGTTTCCCGTATCTAATTTAGCAAATCCGAGTTCGTATTCGGACTCTACTCAAAATTTCCGTGTGGGTTACGCCTTAAGCCGCTTTTGGGCTTTTTCCCCCATATTTCTCCACTCACCTTATAACCCTAACTCCCTCATCTTTTTCCACTCACCTTCTTCCTCACCAAGTAACCAAAACCCTAAACCCTATTTTTGGATCAACTCAAGTTCAACACTACTCATTCATTACTCACTCAAATCCTTTAATTTTCATCATAATCTTCCCCTCTTATCGTCCTCTACCTTGTGTGGTAATAAAATTACCGTCTTTCTCATTTTCAATTTTTCCGTCTTTCTCAAAGGTGAATTATATCTATCTTTTGTTGTCTTTATATAGGTGGAGACCTTCAAGACCCCGACAAGGATTACTACCTAGTGGAAGGGGACCTAGAAGACGACGATTGAAGACGCACAAAGGTAACGGTGAAGGGTTACTCGATATCAATACGTGTTTTAATGCTTTAGTTGATGTTTACTAAATGTCTAGTGACAATTATTAGGCATTTAATGTGTTTTGATATTAGTGAATATGTTTAGAATTGGATGAGTAGTGTTAGAATTTGTGTTGGATAATGATTGTTGATGGTTTTTGATAGTTGTTGATAGTTGTTGATGATTATTAGTGTTGTGTGATGATTCTCGTGTATATGTTGTCCTAGCCGGTCGACCGGCTGCCGGTCAGTTGACCGGCTTGGAGTGTGCTGATGTGAAATGGGTGATTCGAAATAATTTTGGTATTATGTAAGTCTCAGCCGACCGACCGACTAAGACACCCCCCCTTTCTTTCCTCTTTTCTCAAATGGCATGTGGTCCCAGCCGGGTAGCCGGTCACCTTGACCGGCTGGCACCACCTGGATTCTTCTTCTACTTCTTTCCTTATGTTCTCATTTATAATAGTTTGTACGGTTCGTTTATCGTATAGTATTACGTAATAGCATTAAATATTTATGTTTAGAATATATGATATCCCACTCGCTTATATCGCATATTTTGTGACGGTTTTTGATATGCCCCCCTTTGAGTCGATTTTACCTATGTTCTGATTTGAGCACTAATTGTTAAGTGCTACGAACTCTCATTTCCGGATATACCTCCTTGCTCGTTAGACAGGAATGTCGGAACGAGGAGGTGTATCCTTAATGCTTGTATGCATGTTTTAGTGAGGATATGACGACGTTGTTGGGAGGCAAACGCAATGCGTTGATTGAATCGGCCGTCAAATGTCGTATCTTTGCAAGGTGGTGTCATTGCATGTAGCGTACTACTTGATTATGATTCTTGTGCTCTTTCCGCCTCTTTCGTGTAGTTGTGACGGAATTTTGGGTACTCGCTTCTGTGTTTGACCGAGTCTTGGATGCAAAATGTGTATCGCATGTCGAATCGGAACACGGTTATTCCGAGAGTCTGGCCAGGTTTAGACTAGGACCATATTATTATCGTCGTCCTACCGGGAGGAAATGAGTCTACATATACGAAATGTTTATCGTGTATGGTTCAGGGAAATGTTTATCCCGTGGACGTGCATTGATCATAATTGCTATGTACATGGTGCTAGTGCGTGCCATTAACTGTGAGAGATTATGTTACCATATTCGTATGTTTGGATGGATGTCTATATGTTGACTATTTGTGGCCGATGGATGACTTGGCGTGGTTTATATGTTGAATCTCTATCTTATCAAGTATATGCCACTAACGGTGAGATGTAAGCCCTAGTGAGTATATAGTTGCCTAAGGGTGTCTTCCCCGAGTCTGTCTATAATCTGATGCTTACACTTTTGTACTTCATGCGCCTATATCTTAATATATTGAAATGCTTATTTATACTTCTCGTAATTCACATACTTATATAAGTATGCTTCTACATGTTTATTACCGTTTGAGTATGTTATTTGTGATATGGCTGGGAGAACTCAGAGTTACTCCCCACTGACTGTGGCGTTCATGTTTCATGAATGAACAGGTTGCTTGGCTGGATCTTTGCTTGTTTTTGGGTTCGGGTGTGAGCTAGCGAGCATTGGACTCGACGATTCACCCATAGACGTTCTTAGCTAGTTTGCTAAACAACTTTTATGTTTGATAACGGTTTGAGAGACTACGTCTCTTTGTAGTATGTTATACTTTAGTTTGTATTTATTTGACATTCCTCGTACTCTTCTTTTGGCATGTAAAATTTTTTAAAAATATCGTATTTTCCGCTATATAAAGTGCATTCTTGTTAAGTTTTATTTCCGCTATCGCGACGGTTGTCACAGTTGGTATCAGAGCCTATGACACAGCCGACGCACACACGTGAACCCTAAACTTAAATTACTTGACCTTGAAATAATAAATGAGAGATGGGTAGAAATTAAGGACTTTACTTGGTAGTCTCTTTGTTTATGCTAAGTGTTAGGATTAACTTGTTTTGTTTTTGTCTCTTATGAAGATGGTTAGACCTCGACTAGTAGAGAATGTCATTCTAGAGGCTCTTACTCAAGTCCTACGAAACCAACAGGATGCGGCCAATGCTCAAGGTTACTAAGCCCCTCCTCATAGAGAAGACCATCACCAAGGAGGCTATACTAGGGTGGCTAGCCAAATTGCTAGGAGCAAGATCACGCCGTATGGTGGAGAACCGGATCCTACCGAGCTCTCGGAGTGGTTCCGGGATATGGAAAAGAAATTTGACTTGTACCAAGTCCGTGAAGAAGACAAAGTGAGGATTGCTATGCACTTTCTTGTGAGGGAAGCCGACAACTGGTGGTCGATTACTAATCCCATCGCTACTCTTGAAGTCAATTTCAATTGGGAATGTTTCAAAGTTCTCGTTGAGGACCGATTTTACCCCCAAGGAGCGCAAATAGCAAAGACTCAAGGAATTCATCGATTTCAAGCAAGGTGACTTGACGGCTCAAGAATTCACCACTCAATTCAACAAGCTTGCTCACTTTGCACCAAGACTCATCAAGGATGATGAAGACCGATCTTTTTAATACCGTAATAAGCTAAGTGCTTTGCTCCAAAGCAAAGTAAGGAGAAATTCAACCTCTCATGGAGAACTGTATGATGACGCACTTTGGGCCGAGAACTCCATGAAGGCCATGAAGGATGAAGCAAAGATGAAAAGTCCTCCTCCTTCCTTCTCACCTAGGCCAAACTTCTATGGAAATCGGTCGTTTACTCCCTCGTCTTCCAATGCCTATGCCAACAAGCGGAGATTTAACCCTCCCCCAAATGAAAATGCAAGGGCTCCCGTTCCTTTCTTGCCCCAAGCTACTTCTAATGTGGCTCATAGGCCTTATGCTGCCCCTGAAGCTCAAGCTCAAGCTCAAGGTTGCTTCTGTAATTGTTGTAGACAACCACGCCACCCCGGTGTCGGATGCTTCAACCGACCTTACGTTTGCTACTTTTGCCGGAAGACTGGCCACCGTTATGATGAATGCCCCGATCGGAAGTTGCCCCCTCCAATTGCCAAACCCAAGGGATATATCTATGTTCTAAGCCGAGCCGAAGCCGATGCTCATCCGGAGATAATTACGGGTATGTTCTCAATTTTAGAGCAACCGTGTCTTATTCTATTTGACACCAGAGCATCTATGTTCTTTGTGTCTTCAACTTATGTTGATAAATTTACTATCGAGCCTACTTCTAGTGAGGATACTCCCATATCCTTACCATCTGTAGAAATTATCTCATGAACTACTCTTTACCATAACGTCCCTATTTTTATTGCGGGAACCATCTTTCCCGCTAACCGCCTTAAGTTTCCTTTAGGAGAGTTTGATGTAATTCTAGGGATAGATTGGTTAGCGTTGTACCACGCTAGGTTCGAGTGTAGAGATCAAAAGATTTATTTAGAGAGTCCTTTAGGAGTTAGAATAACCGATAAGGGATCTTATTGTGGAAATATCGGTATACTTCCCTTTAAAATTTTCGGATTATAATGAAATTATAACTATATGAATTTCTAGTCATAAATGAAATTGCATAATATAAACATGAGATTAAGAAATAACCTTCGGTCCTAGAAAAGGCCTAAGAACAAATACCAAAGTAGGTATTCTCCTAATCGTAACACCCAAGATGGTTCAAGAAATGCCTTCGTCGTGCTAGAACGAATACCCAAAATTACTTCTAATTTTGTGTGTATATTGATGATGAATTAGAGAGATCAAAATCAGAATTTTTCTCCTCCTTTTCTTTTGTGTGTGCCGTGAGATGTTAGAGTAGTTTAGGGTTTCTTTTTCTTCCTGTTAATACTCACTAGTGCCGTGAGATTGCAAGAGCAAAGCCAATCAAAAATAAAACCCTAGTTTCCTTATTTATCTCAACCTATATAAGGCAGTTAGCGTATCAATTAATATGTACATAATATAATATGTATTCTAATTATTACCAGTAATGGACCGTCACATAAACCGAGTAATGCCGGACCAATACACTATAATAATATCGTGTAATACATATCCGCCAACTTAAATATAACAGTTTACATTTAGTTTAGACCAACATTATATACATGGATTAAATATAACATTTTATTATTCATAACCAGCTAACATTATTTAATCGTTATTAAATAATCGTATAATCATCACATTGACTAACCTTTTAGTCAAATACATCGACTAACCTTTTAGTCATTTAATAAGGCATCAATATGATTATTTTCTCAAATAATCACATCTCTCAAACACATCCTTTAGGTGTGACTTTTAGGGATCAGTTGATCACCGCCATCTGTATGACAATAACGTCAAACTTATCTAGCAAGCCAACCGTTATCGATAAACGTTAATCAACTGATTATAATACAAAGTATACCCTGTGAACCTTAGCTGTTATCACACTAACTGTGGAGGACACTAGCTCCAACAATCTCCCACTTGTCCTTACAAGTGTATGTGCGATAACCGATTCTCATCTCCTTAAAGTTTCTCCCACTCAATGTAAAACAATTTGCAAAGTCCGCATTCACAAAGGTTGTATTTTACAAGTGATCAGTATCAAGAGTGGTTTTCCCGACTAGAGAGTAACTCAACTGATAAACGAATCATTATTCGAGCATGGCCATGCATTTCAGTTACTACTCCTCGAGTGGCCCTGAGAAATAACAAAACCTGATAAAGGGTTGGATATTTTCCTCAACTCGAATCCTGCAGATGTAAGCACAGTATGAAATGACCCAGTAAAAATCTGCTTGGCCTCTTGTTACGGTCGACCGTGAGAAACAAACCAAAGTCACCCAAAAACTGCCTTAATATCAAGAGACAGTCGATAGTCACAAGAATCGACTCTAGGAACACTATGGACGTCCAATCCACGACCTGGCACCGAATGTTGTTAAACATTTAGGACTCCATAACGTCGTCACGAATTACAATGTCCTACGTGGTATCCTTATAACTCGTATTTGTAATCGATCAGTCAACAGTTTGACTTATGGCTCGTTGAACCCACCATCAATCGACTCAACAATATAATAGCCAGAGTTATCAGCTCATGTAGGCGATTACGGACCAAAACACATATAATGTTATTCAGTTCACTTTGTGTTGTTCAATGTTGTCCATACAATCCACATGAAAAACAAAATATGAAAACAATACGATGAAGTTATTATTAGTAAATGAAAAGATGTATCTAATTCATACAAACAACTAATACAACTCAGGAACACATTTAATTCCCATGAAAGTAACGTGTCCTTCATGCTTATCATGTCTTAACGGTTTAGTGAGAGGATCTGCTATCTAGGTAGCACGGACAGTTCTCCTAACTAGCCGTCCCGTGTCGGACACCGTGTCGGACACACGGACACCTATAAATAAGGAATGTGCGATTGAAAGACTATAAGAGGTTGATTAGAAGATGAGTTTGGGTGGAAAAACTGATTAGAAGATGAGTTTGGGTGAAAAATGAGAATAAATTATAGTTAAAGTCAAGTTTTAAACTCAATTATTTACATTTAATATCAAATACTAATACAAAAATAAAATTGTATGTTATTTATAACTATAAAATATATATTTTATTAAATTTAAATGCCGTGTCCCGTGTCCTAAATTTCACGAGATGCCGTATCACGTGTCCGTGTCGTGTCCGTGTCCGTGTCCGTGTCCGTGTCCGTTTTGGTGTTACCTAGTCTGCTATGTTATCATCCGTAGCAATCTTGTCTATTACTATCTCGTTTTGCTCCACGTAATCTCTGATCATGTGAGCCTTCCGAAGTACATGTCTAGATTTGTTGCTAGACCTAGGCTCCTTAGCCTGGAAGATGGCACCACTATTATCACAATAGATGGTGATCGGGTCATTCGAACAAGGAACTATGGCAAGTCCTTGTAAGAATTGGCGCATCCATATAGCTTCCTTTGCAGTCTCTGAAGCGGCATAGTACTCGGACTCAATTGTAGAATCTGCTATAACACTCTGCTTGGAGCTTTTCCAGCTGACCGCAGCGCCATTAAGAGTAAATACGAATCCAGACTGAGATTTTGAGTCATCCCGATCCGTTTGGAAGCTAGCATCTGCGTAACCGGTTGCGTAAAGCTCAGTCTCTCCTCCATAAGTCAATACCCAATCCTTAGTCCTCCGTAGGTACTTAAGGATGTTTTTAACAGTCATCCAGTGTGTTTCACCTGGAGTGCCTTGGTACCGACTGGTCATACTCAAAGCATATGCCACGTCTGGACGTGTGCATATCATGGCATACATGATCGATCCTATAGCTGGTGCATAAGGAATTCGACTCATGCGCTCGACCTCTTCAGATGTCTTGGGTGCCTGAGCTTTACTCAAATGCATCCCAGACATCATTGGAAGATACCCCTTCTTGGAGTTGGTCATGCTGAACCTTTCAAGAATCTTATCTATATAAGACTCCTGACTGAGTGATAACATCCGTCGTGATCTATATCTGTAGATACGGATT
>JAIUZE010046517.1:0-30331 GCA_022085475.1 Heliosperma pusillum
TGCCTGAGCTTTACTCAAATGCATCCCAGACATCATTGGAAGATAGCCCTTCTTGGAGTTGGTCATGCTGAACCTTTCAAAAATCTTATCTATATAAGACTCCTGACTTAGTGATAACATCCGTCGTGATCTATCTCTGTAGATACGGATTCCCAATATGCGCTATGCCTCGTCCAGATATTTTACTGGAAATGGTTCTTTAACCATACCTTAACCGAAGATAAGAGAGGAATAACATTCCCTATCAAGAGTATGTCATCGACATACAATATCAAGAAAACAATTTTACTCCCACTCGACTTGACATATAAGCATGGTTCCTCAACCGATCGAGTGAAACCATTTGCTTTTATGACTTGGTCGAAACGAGGATTCCAACTCCGAGAAGCTTGCTTAAGTCCATAAATGGAACTCTTAAGCTTGCACACTTTCTTAGGATTTTTAGAGTCAATGAAACCTTCAGGTTGTACCATGTACAACTCCTCCTCCAAATAACCATTTAAGAAGGCGGTTTTCACGTCCATCTGCCAAATTTCATAGTCATGAAAAGCGGCAATCGCTAAGATTATCCGAATGGAACGCAGCATGACTACGGGTGCAAACATTTCATCATAGTGCAATACGTGCTCTTGAAGTGAAACCTATGCCACTAGTCGTGACTTATAGTGTTGGTTGTTCCCCTACGGAATGATGCTTTATCTTGAAAGCGTTTGCAGGAAAGAGGCGAAACCTTATCAGCAAATCAACCGATCCCATAAGTCATTCTCATTACATAGAGTACATCTGGATTGTGTGCATGCCTCAAGCCATACTTTGAGTCGGCACAGTCATGGCTTTCTTTATAGGTAGAGGGTTCGACTCTCTAGGAGCAAAACATCGTCTCTATAGTTCTCCTCGACCATACCAATGTATCTGTCTGGAGGTATGGAGACTCTACCCGACCTTCTAGGTTCCTCAGGAATATTAACCGTAGCAGAAGATGAAGGAACATCTTCCTCCATCGGTTGCTCGGTTGTTTGTTCTTGAATCTCCGACAGATCGAAGGTTCTATCACTCGTCTTGTTCTCGAGAAATTCATTCTCTAGAAACTTCGCACTAGCCGCAACAAAAACACGTTGTTTGGTAGGCGAATAAAAGTAATGACCAAACATTCCTTTTGGATAACAAATAAAGTATGTCTTGACCAATCGCGGGCCGAGCTTATCCTCGTGTCTCCACTTGACATAAGCCTCGCAGCCCCAAACCCGAATAAAGGACAAGTTAGGGACTGGTCCCTTCCACATTTCAAATGGAGTCTTGTCAACAGCTTTAGACGGACTTCGGTTAAGTATAAGAGCAGCTGACAAAAGAGCATAGCCCCACAATGAATCAGGCACTACCGTGTGACTCATCATGGATCGAACCATATCAAGTAATGTTCGATTTCTCCGTTCGGCCACACCATTTAATTGAGGTGTTCCAGGTGGAGTTAACTGTAGTACTACACCACAGTTTTTAAGGTGTTGATCAAACTCATTCGAAAGATATTCGCCACCACGATCTGAACGTAGTGCTTTCATCTTTCTACCCAGCTGGTTTTCAACCTTATTCTGGTATTCCTTGAACTTATCAAAGGATTCACTTTTGTGCTTCATTAAGTACACATATCCATATCTACTCAAATCGTCCGTGAAAGTGATAAACTATCTATAGCCATCTTTAGCGTTGATTGACATAGGTCCACACACATCAGTATGTATGAGTCCTAATAGGTCAGCAGCGCGCATTCCAACACCTTTGAAGGAAATTCGAGTCATTTTGCCTATGAGACATGATTCACACGTGCCAAATGATGCATAGTCAAATGGAGAGATAGTCCCATTGTCAATGAGCTTCTTCACGCGTTTTTCATTTATGTGTCCTATACGGCAATACCATAGATAGGTTTGATCTTTGTCACCAACCCTTACCTTTTTATTACTCACATGCAATATATCTGTGGTTTGATCTAAAACATAAATCTCATTCATGGAAACTGCTTTACTATAAATCATTTCGTTAAAGGAGAAAATACAGCTATTATCCTTTATTACAAATGAAAAACCGTCCTTATCGAGTACGGAAACAGAAATAATGTTTTTAGATAAACTGGGTACATAGTAACAGTTATTTAAAAATAACTCAAATCCACTCGGGAGTTCGATTACATATGTTCCCACTGAAATGGCAGCTACTCTTGCTCCATTCCCCACTCGCAGATCCACATCACCCTTTTCTAGAGTTCTGATGTTTCTTAGGCCCTACAAATGATTACACAGATGAGAACCACAACCAGTACCAAGTACCCAAGTTCCGAAACTTGCATGGTTAATCTCAATCATATGAATAAAAGAAGACATACCAACAGGAGTGACGCGGCCTGCTTTTACGTCTTCAGCATACACGGGACAGTTCCGCCTCCAATGCCCAGTCTTGTGGCAATGGTGGCACTCCATGTTTTCTTTACTCTTTTTCTTGCCTTGTGAGCTACTGCTAGTCTCATCAGGCCCACTCTTGCCCTTTCCTGGCTTCTTGAACTTCGGCTTCCCTACAGCTAGGTCTGCCTGAGCCTTGCCCTTACCCTTACCCTTGTTTGCAATTATGAGAACGTCCTGCTTCAGGCTCCCACTCAATTTCAGATCCTTCTCAGTCTGTATGAGAAGTGAGTGTAGCTGATGAGGATTTCTCTTCAAATCATTCATGTAGTAATTTGCCCTGAATTGGGCACAACCATCATGGAGTGAATGAAGCATGCGGTCAATGACCACGCTCTCTTTGATTTTGCAATCAAGTGCCTCCAGTTTTTCGAGATTCTCGATCATATCGAGAATGTGTGGGCTAACCGGTTGGCCCTTTTGGAGTTTCGCTTCAAAGAAGCGAGTGGTAAGCTCATACATAACGATCTGCGGTGCTTTTGAGAACTCGTTAGTGAGCGTGGTGAAAATATTGTTTGCACCTTGGGCAATGAATCGTCTTTGCAAATTGGATTCCATTGAAAAGATGAGTACGTTCTTTATCGCACCCGCCTCCATTACGAAATCACTATAAGCAAGTGATTCATTTGCTCCTGCATTGGGGCCTGGGTTAGGCGGTAGTGGCTCAGTCAAGTACTTAAGCTTACCGTCAGCTATGGCAGCATTCCGTAATGAAGCCTCCCAGTCCGCAAAGTTGGACCCGTTATTCTTCAGTCGCGTGTACTGATTCATAGTGTCCATGAACATCTTAAGCCAGGATTCGCGTGCGAGCGTGGCACTTGGCATAGGGGCATCAGCATGTCCAGCCATTTGTTATAACAGTTTTATCGATATAAATGATTGCTACACTGCGAAAAGGAGATAAAACATAATAAGCATTTTCATCGTTTTAATTAAGTCTAATGCAAAACCGATTAATGCGAAGACTCTTGCATTTATACAATTTACCTCCCTCAAGTATTATATAAATGATCCCAAGACTCAATTTCTTTAAATTGATAAGCCAACTTCTTGGCTAATTCTACTTTTAGAATTCCTGGTCGATAAATTTCTGTAAATTCTATCTTTAGTCCATCATAATCACGAGATATTACTCGGACTATAATGTTGAGGTAAAATAGGTCAACACATACTACTTACCCAACGTAGAAGGGATCATAAGGAGAGTAAGGTCCTATATGCCTACCGACGAAGAAGGGAGTCATAGCAGTTTTTCCTATAAAGACTAATCTCAATTTTGGATTTTTAGAGGAAGGACCATCAGCTTTAATTTTATTCATTTAAATGAACGAATGATCTAGCATTTTGAGAATGAATAATTTAAGATGATAGCTTTTATAATTTTGAGTGACATCTGGATGTCCATGATAATTAACATACAATCTATATGAGTCAATTTTCATGCAATTAAGTTGTAGGTGGTTTGGTTTAGGTGGAATATGATGCAATAACTATCATGCAAAAGAAAAACAATAAGAATGGAAAAATAAAAAACAAAGTACAAAGTCCGAGTGTGGCCTATCCTATCAAAATAGAACAAAAATACACTTTGGAATCCATCCTTATGGACCCTAGAAGCTTGACTTGATGTTCCATCTTGGTCCATGTAGCGGGAGTGAGCTATCCGATCTCCATCTTTGGTCTTCTCAAAAATACAATTTTTAAAAATTACAAAATATAAACCTATTTACATTCTAATTTAAAAATTATAATTAAAGATTACACAGGGGAGATTCGAGATCTCAAAATACATCAAAGACCATGTTACCATCATTACGATAACACAATCTACTAAGGCCACACTAAGCAATACAAATTACAACCTCTTGTAAAAATACCAAAATAATCCATTCATCCATTCATTCAACAAAATAAAATGCATCAACAAAATAAATTAAACATTCAAGACATAATTCATTAATTATGATGATTAATTTATCCAAACCACCTTTAAAATGATCAAAATTATGTGACAATTCCTTAATTGCACACAACAATTTTAATCAACGATAATCCAATTTAATTCATATTATCGGGTATAACATAAATTAAATTCAACATTATTTTAAACCTTTTTAAAATAATAGGGTATCTATTATTGTGAACTTTTTCACAACAATAACCAACATACATTATCTTTATAATGCAATAAACAAAAAAAAAATTAAAAATTAATTTTTTTTTTCACTATTCACGGAAGAACAGTACCCGTGAACAGTAGCAGGTACAATTTTTTTTTTTTTTTTTTTTGTTTTAAAAAACAAATACAAATCTTTTTAATTTGATCATGCTAATAAAACTAGATCGGTACAAACATTCAACATCTAATCATTATTAAACATTGATACAAACTAGATGATTCAAATTAACCTTTTAAGATGAATATCCAAATCATGATTAATCGATTATCAAAATACTCAACTAATCATAATTGTTTTGTAAATTCATACCGAAAAATTTAGCATAATGAATGTTCTTTAACATCCATAACAAATTCCTTTTACATTTCAATTTAATCCTCATTAAATCAAAATATCAACTAATTCATTATATTATTATCTTAACATATTAAAACAACAACATATATGAATCAAAAAGGAAAAACAAGGCAAAAAAAAAATTTTCTTCACGGTTGAACAGTGCCATGAACAGTACCAATTTTTTTTTTTTTTTCCTGGCCGTGAACATTACCAAAAAAAAAACAATCCCTAATTTTTTTTTTTCTTCTTTCAGCCGAAACAAAAACAAAAATTTCTAATCTTATATTTCATCAAATATGAAAACATATAAAATAATTTCATAGCCAATTGCTCTGATACCACTTGTGGGAAATATCGGTATACTCCCCTTTAAAATTTTCGGATTATAATGAAATTATAACTATATGAATTTCTAGTCATAAATGAAATTGCATAATATAAACATGAGATTAAGAAATAACCTTCGGTCCTAGAAAAGGCCTAAGAACAAATACCAAAGTAGGTATTCTCCTAATCGTAACACCCAAGATGGTTCAAGAAATGCCTTCGTCGTGCTAGAACGAATACCCAAAAATTACTTCTAATTTTGTGTGTATATTGATGATGAATATGAAGATTGAATAAGAGAGTCCAAAATCAGAATTTTTTTTTCTCTTTTTCACTTGTGCCGTCACCTTAGGAGTCCAATTAGGGTTATTAGAAAAACAATTTTTTTCTCCCTTTTATTCCTCCATTTGTGTCGTGAGATCCCAAGGAAAGAAAGAAAAACCTAGTTTCCTTATTTAACTTAACCTTTATTAGGTAGTTAGCATTTAATTTTATATGTACATAATGTAATATGTATTCTCATTATTACTAGTAATGGATCGTCACATTAAACCGAGTAATGCCGGACCAATACACCATAATAATATCGTGTAATACATATTTGCCAACTTAAATGTAACAGTTTATATTTTGTTTAGACCAACATTATATACATTGATTAAATATAACATTTTATATTCAATCACCAGCTAACATTATTTAATCGTTATTAAATAATCGTAACATCATCACATTTGACTAACCTTTTAGTCAAATACATCGACTAACCTTTTAGTCATTTAATAAGGCATGAATATGATTAATTTCTCAAATAATCACATCTCTCAAACACATCCTTTAGGTGTGACTTTTAGGGATCCGTTGATCACCGCCATCTGTATGACAATAACGTCAAACTTATCTAGCAAGCCAACCGTTATCGATAAACGTTAATCAACTGATTATAATACAAAGTATACCCTGTGAACCTTAGCTGTTATCACACTAACTGTGGAGGACACTAGCTCCAACACATACATACCTTGAGTAGTCGTCAACTAGGACGAATACGTACCTTGATCCACCACGGCTTCTAACTTTCATAGGTCCACACAAATCCATGTGTACCAACTCAAGTGGACGATATGTACTTACTACTCGTTTGGTTTGAATGAAGATCTAACTTGTTTACATCGAGCACACGAGTCACACATTTTTTCTTGTTCGAATTGGATTGAGGGTAAACCCTCAACTAAATCCCACATTTGAGTTTCTTTAAAATTGTTGGACTAATGTGTGGAAACCTCTTGTGCCACAAGCTTGAATTATCTACAGTGGCTTTCATGCACGTAAAGGAACTTTTAGTAACTTTGTTTAAATCAATCATATACACGTTACTTTTACGTAGACCTTCTAAAATAACATTACTAGTACCTTCAATTATTATGCGACAAACATTTGAATGAAAAACTACTTTATTGCCTTTGTCACATAATTGAGAGATACTTAGCAAGTTATGTTTAAGACCATCTACCAGAAAAACATTATTAATAACATGTGAAGGAAATATACCACTCTTACCTACACCGATTATCTTGCCCTTCTTGTTGTCTCCAAAGGTGACCTTGCCACCGTCGAAGGGCTCTAGTGAAAGAAAAAGATACTTATTTCCGGTCATGTGTCTCGAACAACCACTTTCGAGATACCATAGATTATTTTCTTTCACTATTATCTGCAAGGGAATCAAATACAGGTTTTAGGTACCCACGCTAAGTTGGGTCCTTTGTGGTTAGTGACTCTGTAAATTTGATCCTTCCTAACCCATACCTGTTTTACAATTCTTTTGGTCTTAACATAGGGTTTTCTAGGTTCTCTATTGTAACGCACATTAGGTTTAAATGACTGCTTTTGATTCACATTTACTTTAGATGTGTAATCGAATGCTATGTCATAAAACCATCTGAACTCATTATTTCTAAATTCTTCACGTTGACGATCAGATTCAGACTTATCAGTACTAGACACGTCATGTTCTTTAACAAAATCAGTTTGATTTTTGTTGTCATTGACATATTTAACACAATTTTCTTTAACATGAACTTTTCGTGAACTTTTCGTGCATGTAGGAGCAACTCCTTCAAAGACTGTATTTCTTTTTCACATATCAAATGATCTGTACTCGAGTCTTTGGAGGATTTGTTCTTTTTAAAATTTTCACGAAAATCATTAAAACGTTTGTTCAAGATAAATTTCTCCTCATTATGTTGATCTTTGGCTTGGGAGAATTCAGCCTATATATCTTTCAATTGCTGAGAAAGAAAAGAGTTTTCTTTCTTGTGATCAATGATAACAACTTTCTTTGCCTTAGCTTCAGATTTTAAAAGCTCATTGACTTTCTTCAATTCTAAAGTTATAGCCTCATTAGCTATAACTTTGGCTTGAAGATGCTTAATGTTGAGTTTTAACTCTGAGATTATAGCTTCATTAGCTATAACTTTAGACTCAAGAGCTTCTTTCTCAACATTTGTCATGTCTGAAGTTGTAGCTGAAGTAGCCATAACTTTAGATTTGAGGTTTATAGCTTTGGCCTTAAGAAGTTGATTTTCCTCAGCAATATCAAGAATTTGTTCCTTAAGATCTTTTAATTCAAGACTCTGTTCATGACAATGATCTAAGGTTTTCTTCAAAATACTAGCCCCACTTTCTCGATTTATATGATATGTAATTAATTATTTGATTCTATAGATTAAAATCAACTAATTAATTAATCAAAGTAAATGCAAGTAACGAAATAACAAAAAGTAAAGAGAGGCACACGTGATTTTTATAGTGGTTCAGTTTCACAAGTCGAAACCTACGTCCACTATTCTCGATTAATAATCTTTAGTACCTTTCTCCGGATTACAAAAATTATAACTCAAGGTGAGTATCGCTAAATACTCGATACTAACTTACGTTAATAAGAAAGTACAATATAACTCACAAGGATTCTCGTTAAAGAAAAAAATGATTATGTGATGTACTATTATCCAATAACGTATTTCGCGTGAGCGATTGACAAAGAAGATGCACGACTCTTTTAAAAAACAATTACTAAAAATAATAAATATTTTGCTCAAGGTTTGTTCAAAGACGATATGTAAAAATTCTCTCAATGTGTATATCAAAGCCGTTGTTAATGATTGAGATGGTATGAGTATTTATAATAGAACCATAGGAGATATGAAATCTAAAACCCTAGTTTTATCTTTAAGAAAGATATTTATCTTTAATATCTCAAAATATTATTTGCTTTATCTTTTAGAAGTATATTTATATTTAATATCTCAAAATATGGTTGTAAAGATATATTAGAATCCTAGGTTAAGGTAAACAGGAAACAAGCCTATGGTGGCCGAAATCCTCATTGTCACGAAACCCTAGGAGCACGCAACATTAGGAGGAACAATCCTTAGGTTTCACTAAACCCTAGGTGGCACAACCACTAGGTGGGCTAATTAGGTTAACAACAAATTGAGATAGAATATATTAGAAACCCTAGGTATCATGACAACTCATAAGTTGTATTACTAACCAATAGAATCTCATAAATACATCCTCTATTAAAACTTTTGATAAATATAAAAATACTCTTTCTCTTTTTGAAAACATTTAAAATATTTATTTCCAAAATCATGCATCAACTTTTATCATCCAAAGTTATAGCCCCAAGCTATAACTTTGAACTTTAGTATGTAAAGTTATAAGTGAGTCATAACTTTACAAACTTAGAATCACTCAAATGGAATAGTTACCGAATGACGAACTATACTATCTAATCTTCACAAAGATCTTCAGTATACGGATCATCTCTTCATCTTGATCACAAAGACCCTCCATCTTGAGTCTTGTGTTATTTGAAGTAGATCTTGCTTGAATTCTTTCTTTAAAGTTATAATCAAGGTAGCTATAACTTTGCATATGAACTTCCCAAGTTATACCTGAAGTTCTTATAACTTTGTCTCACAGAACTTGTCAAAGTTATGCCTGAAGTTCTTATAACTTTTATCTCCTTTCTTGTAATTGTTGTTAGCAATGATAAGACTAAAGTAAAAAATTACACGCATATGATATATCAAGTAAAGCACATTATTAAATAAACACATGTCATTATCAAAAATATAAAATAGGTCCAACAAATTACCCCTTTTTGATACAAGTCTCTTATTATTTCTCATATGATTGTGACTACGTATGGTTCCCCCTCAACAAAATACTACCAAAGTTATAGTAACGTTGATCTCAAGAACTTAACAACTTAGCCAAAGTTATAACTAGAAAGACTTTAAGAGATAACGAGTCTTGACAAGGAGCAAGATTAAGCAAAGACTCAAATCATATCATTTCTTCCCCCTCTTGGCATCATTGAAAAGACAAGAACAAGGATATAAAATGACTAGAATAACATACTCCAATGCAAGAAATAGACATGCAAAATACGTAATACTAAACGATTCATAACAAGCAAAATCAAATACTAAATGTCAATTTAAAACTACAAACCACAATGCCAATGGGCCGAATAGGATAATTGTGTAAGCCAAAATGGGCCGAATGGATTAAGTAGTTTAAGAGAAAACAAGCTAAGACGAGAAAACAAAGGCAAATCGGTTGACGAATGATGTTGGGGTCAATGTAGTCGGGTCGGGTACGGTACTCAAGAGTAGAAAGGCGATCAAAGCACTCCTTCACGTGATTAGCTTGGGCGGCGAGGTATGTATCAAAGTTCCGAAACTTCATGGATAGAGCGTCCGTCGCATCATAAATGGTGTGCATTCCTTCGCGTATATCCGCACCACTCTTCACCAAAGCACCTCCTTGGCAAACCAAGAATTGCATCCGATCCCGTTGCCTAAACATCTCTTGTCGAATATCGACAACATTCCTCTCAATCGTAGCAAGGAAACCATCAACTCCCGTCATCCAACCTCTCAGCTCATTACTCACACCCGACCCTCCACGGTCACGGGTTGACCTAGAGCTCCCTATAGCCACGGTTCTGACCACCTTGTCAACAACCGCATCGATTTTTTTGTGCCATAAATAGTTCCAATTTTGATTCAATCCCCGAAACATCAGCTTTTGACAGAAAAACCAATTCCGGACCCAATGCCTCCATTTTCATGAATTTCAAAAAAGTATCATTCATATCATCCTTCAAATTAACGCCATAGCTAGTCGGATCAAAAACTCCCTTAGCCTCAAGAACCCGAGACACCCACATCCCATAGGGTAAGTCTAGGGTCGTATAGACTTTATCCTCGGTCACCGAAATGCTAGTTTGAGAAATTCTAGAAAAAAAACAAGGAAAGAAAGGTTGACACGGTTACCTTCCAACCAATTCTTAACCACCATCATCTCATAGCGCACAATCTTATCCCGTCCACCTCGACGCGGAGCCACTGTATTCCACAGAAAATTTAACAGAAGTTTTAATTTTGGGGACAAATTTCCTGCAAACACACAACTTGATAACGTAGCCGGATAATCAAAGTAACGCTTAACATCCAATTTAGCCGTGTCCGACAGTTCGTCCCATGACGTACTCGGGTCAATTTTGATTCCATCATCAGGAACCAAAAACGGAGTACAAAAATCGTCAATGGAAGCCGAAACTGCTCGGCCATTCACCACGGCATGCAAAACTCCAGATTTCAAAGAAACAGAAGCATAAAATTGAATTACCTCGATCGGATATATAGGACCTGAAAACCGAGACACTTGCTCGCACTCTTGAAAATTCAACAAATCATTGAAGAATGTCAAAGCTTGATATTTTTCACACCAAACCTTCGGGAAACTATGACCAGCATGAATACCATATTTAGCAACCTGGTTAACCAATATCCGTACATCCTTTGTTAAACGAAGCTTGTCAAGTCCGCATGCCGTTTCTTGAGGTGAAAACTCGCGAAACAGTGGGCGTTTTGTTGCCTCGATTTCAATTTGTTGTCTTTGACAATAATAGCATCGTCTTGTACCCTATTCTTCCCCTTATTTAATCTATGCCGTTTTGTACCTTCAAGAACCGAACCCGACTCGGTTTGGATCAAAGTGGATTATTTTTGGTTGGGTTTAGGAGAGATATTAGTGGGCATGCGTGGTGTTTGAGTTTTGGAGTTTGGGGTGTTGATATTTTTGGTAGTGGACCGTGTGGAAGCCATTGTTGATGGTGTTGAGTTTTTTTTTTGTTGTTTACGTGTAGAAGGAGAAAAGTGGAGATGTTGATATGTGTTGATGTTGATGGAGAAAGGTAATTATGAAGGTAGTCTTGGGATTTGGTCTTTTGTAGCTTGGCACGTAAGGGTGACGGCTATGTAGCCTTTTTTTCCTTTTTTTTTTTTGTGTTTTTGAATTTGGGTAGGATAGTAAAAGGAATCTAGGGTAAATATAGGTGAGATATGTTAAGGACAGGATTAGGTAAATAAAAAGATATGGTAAGATAATAGTGTTTGGGAATTTCGGTCAACATGAGAGTTTTGGTCAATTTTGGAAAGTGAATAAGATAGATGTTTGGCAAATATTTTGTCCATAATTCAATATCCATAAAATACTTAATATGCAAGATACTCACGTAAAATATATAATATTAAACACAAATATACTAGCAATGGAATACAGGGACACAGTTATATAATCTCGTCTTATTCTAACAAGTCACGCAGGTTCATAAAGTAATTATGATGAATATAACTGCTACTGATTAAACCAATTTTCAACCGCAAAATCTCAAAACATCTTCTCGCTAATGCCTTAGTTAAAATGTCAGCCCATTGATTTTCAGTACTACAAAATTCGAGTTTAATGTTGCCCTTTTCAACATAGTCGCGTAAAAAATGATGTCTAATGTCTATATGCTTAGTACGAGAATGGTGAGCTGGATTCTTAGAAATAATAATAGCACTCATATTATCACAAAATACAGGCATAAAAAATACATTAACATCATAATCACATAGTTGTTACTTTAACCAAAGTAACTGAGAACATTCCAGCCCTGCAGCTATATATTCGGTTTCAGCAGTAGATAGCGCAACTGAATTTTGCTTCTTTGAGCCCCAAGTTATTATGCATTGTCCAACAAACGTAGCGAATCCAGAGGTACTTTTTCTATCTAGAGAACATCTTGCATAATCTGCATATGAATATCCTACTAGATCGAAATTACACTCAAGTGGATACCATAAAAATAGATTAGATGTACCAATTAAATATCTCAAGATACGTTTAACTGCAATCATATGTGACTCTTTAGGACAAGATTGAAATCTAGGACATAGACATACGCTAAACATAATGTCAGGTCTACTTGCAGTTAAATATAATAAAGAACCAATCATACCTCGATATGTAGTTTCGTCGACACACTTACCATTTTCGTCTATGGTCAACTTTTTATTAGTTACCATAGGTGTGTCCATTGGATGAGCGTTTTCCATACCAAATTTTCCGGTTAGCTCCTTGACATATTTCTGTTGGTGAATCTTTATACCTTCCTTAGTTTGTTGAATTTGCAGTCCTCGGAAGAATTTCAATTCTCCCATCATGCTTATTTCAAATTCTGAGGTCATTAGATCTGAAAAGTACTTGCACAATTTATTGTTAGTAGACCCAAAAATAATATCGTCTACATATATTTGAGCAACAAATAAATCAGAACCCTCGGATTTTAGAAATAGGGTTTTGTCGACAGATCCTCTTTTAAATTTGTTTTGTAGTAAAAATTTAGATAATCTGTCGTACCAAACCCTAGGCGCTTGTTTCAAATCATATAAAGCATTATCAAGTTTAAAAACATGGTTTTATAATTTGCTATTTAAAAATCCGGGAGATTGTTCAATAAAAACATCCTCTTTCAAATATACTTTAAGAAATGCAGTTTTAACGTCCATTTGGTACAGTTTCATTCCTTTATGAGCTGCGAAGGCGATAAGCAGACGAATAGCTTCAAGTCTTGCTATAGGTGCAATGGTCTCGTCATAATCAATCCCTTTCTGTTGATTATATCATTGAACGACCAATCGAGCCTTATTACGAGCTATAACTCCTGAGTCATCTAGTTTATTTCTGAATACCCATCGAGTACCAATCACATTTTGATTTGTAGGACGTGGCACTAAATGCCAAACTTTATTACGTTCGAACTGTTGAAGCTCCTCTTGCATTGCCACAATCCAGTCGGATTATGCAAATGCTTCTTTGATGTTGGTAGGCTATATGGTAGACATAAAGGAATAGAATGAACAAAAGTTATTTAATGTTCGTCTTGTTTGAACTCCCTTATTCAAACTTCCTAGGATAATATCCATAGGATGAGAACTCTTATATTTCCATTGCTTAGAGTTCCTAGGTTCATCATCATCTGATGAACTCTCACTTTCCTCAAATAATTCAGAGTCAAGATTGGTTCCCCCTGAGTATGACTCCGGGGTTATAGCTAAAGTTGGTACACCTTTAGTTACATTATCTTGATTTGGGTCCAAAGTTATAGCATCATCAGTTATAACTTCGGTTTCCTTTTCCTTGTTTTGAGAAGAGACATTCGTATCATCAAAAATTTTCTCAGTTCTCTTTTCAAGATCATTTGCGGATTTATCAAGTTCATCATTGATTCCTTCAATAACATCTTCATTAATTTCTGGTAAATCGTCTCTAGTAAGGCAAAAATCGGGCTCAGCCATGTCTTCTTCTTCATTCTGTTCACTTTGTTCAGGCACATTATCTTCATCAAATACAACATGAATACTTTCTTCTATGCACAAAGTTCTTTTGTTAAAAACTTTATATGCTTTGCTATGATTAGTATAGCCAACAAACACAGCTTCGTCACTTCGTGGATTAAATTTGCTTAAATTACTTTTTCCATTATTATGGACAAAACATTCACTACCGAAGCAACAAAGATGAGCTATATTGGGTTTTCTCCCTCTTAAAAGTTCATAGGGTGTCTTTTTGAGAACTGTTCTAATCATAGCTCTATTGTGCACATAGCATGCAATACTAATGGCTTCGGCCCAAAAGTTCTTAGGAAGGCCACTACACAAAAGCATAGTGCGTGCCATGTCCTTCAGTGTTCTATTCATACGCTCAACGACACCGTTTTGTTGTGGGGTTCGTGGTGCAGAAAAGTTATGACCTACCCCATTCTCCCTACAATATTTTATAAAAGCTTGATTATCAAATTCGGTGCCATGATCCGTACTAATGGAAACTAACTTTTTATCATACTTGTTTTGGGCAAGCTTCATTAATACTACAAACTCATTGAAAGTTTCATCTTTAGTAAATAGAAAGATAGGTCATACTGAGGGACATATCGGTATACTTCCCTTTAAATTTCATCAAATATGAAAACATATAAATAAATTTCATAGCCAATTGCTCTGATACCACTTGAGGGAAATATCGGTATACTTCCCTTTAAATTTTTCGAATTATGATGAAATTATAACTATATGAATTTTTAGTCATAAATGAAATTGCATAATATAAACAAAAGATTAAGAAATAACCTTCGGTCCTAGATAAAGGCCTAAGAAAAAATACCAAAGTAGGTATTCTCCTAATCGTAACACCCAAGATGGTTCAAGAAATGCCTTCGTCGTGCTAGAACGAATACCCAAAATTACTTCTAATTTTGTGTGTATATTGATGATGAATATGAAGATGAATTCGAGAGATCAAAATCAGAATTTTTCTCCTCCTTTTTCTTTTGTCTGCCGTCACAATTAGAGTAGTAATTAGGGTTTTTTTCTCCTCTTAATACTCCCTCCTTGTGCCGTGTGAAAAGAGAGAAAAGAAAGGGAAACCTAGTTTCCTTATTTAACTCAACCTCTAATTGGTAGTTGGCATCTCTTTTATTATGTACATAATATAATATGTATTAATTATTACTAGTAATGGACCGTTACATAAACCGAGTAATGCCGGACCAATACACTATAATAATATCGTGTAATACATATCCGCCAACTTAAATATAACAGTTTATATTTAGTTTAGACCAACATTATATACATTGATTAAATATATATTCAATTGCCAGCTAACATTATTTAATCGTTATTAAATAATCGTATCATCATCACATTGACTAACCTTTTAGTCAAATACATCGACTAACCTTTTAGTCATTTAATAAGGCATCAATATGATTATTTGCTCAAATAATCACATCTCTCAAACACATCCTTTAGGTGTGACTTTTAGGGATCAGTTGATCACCGCCATCTGTATGACAATAACGTCAAACTTATCTAGCAAGCCAACCGTTATCGATAAACGTTAATCAACTGATTATAATACAAAGTATACCCTGTGAATCTTAGTTGTTATCACACTAACTGTGGAGGACACTAGCTCCAACAATCTCCCACTTGTCCTTACAAGTGTATGTGCGATAACCGATTCTCATATCCTTAAATTTCTCCCACTCAATGTAAAACAAATTTGCAAAGTCCGCATTCACAAAGGTCGTATTTTACAATTGATCAGTATCAAGAGTGGTTTTCCCGACTAGAGAGTAACTCAACTGATAAACGAATCATTATTCGAGTAGCCCCGAGAAATAACAAAACCTGATGAAGGGTTGGATATTTTCCTCAACTCGAATCCTGCAGATGTAAGCACAGTATGAAATGACCTAGTAAAAATCTGCTTGGCCTCCTGTTACGGTCGACCGTGAGAAAGAAACCAAAGTCACCCAAAAACTGCCTTAATCTCAAGAGACAGTCGATAGTCAAGAGAATCGACTCTAGGAACACTATGGACGTCCTATCCACGACCTGACACCGAATATTGTTAAACATTAAGGACTCCATAACGTCGTCACGAATTACAATGTCCTACGAGGTATCCTTATAACTCGTAGTTGTGATCAATCAGTCAACAGTTTGACTTATGGCTCGTTGAACCCACCATCAATCGACTCTACAATATAATAGCCAGACTTATCAGCTCATGTAGGCGATTACGGACCAAAACACATATAATGTTATTCAGTTCTCTTTTTGGTGTTCAATGTTGTCCATACAATCCACATGAAAAACAAAATATGAAAACAATACGATGAAGTTATTATTAGTATATGAAAAAGATGTAACTAATTCATATAAACAGCTAATACAACTCAGGAACACGGTTAATTCCCATGGAAGTAACGTGCCCTACATGCTTATCATGTCTTAACGGTTTAGTGAGAGGATCTGCTATGTTATCATCCGTAGAAATCTTGTCTATCACTATCTCCTTTTGCTCCACGTAATCTCTGATCATGTGAGCCTTCCGAAGTACATGTCTAGATTTGTTGCTAGACCTAGGCTCCTTAGCCTGGAAGATGGCACCACTATTACCACAATAGATGGTGATCAGGTCATTCGAACTAGGAACTATGGTAAGTCCTTGTAAGAATTGACGCATCCATATAGCTTCCTTTGCAGTCTCTGAAGCGGCATAGTACTCGGACTCAATCGTAGAATCTGCCATAACACTCTGCTTGGAGCTTTTCCAGCTAACCGCAGCGCCATTAAGAGTAAATACGAATCTAGACTGAGATTTCGAGTCATCCCGATCCGTTTGGAAGCTAGAATCTGCGTAACCGGTTGCGCAAAGCTCAGTCTCTCCACCATAAATCAATACCCAATCCTTAGTCCTTCGTAGGTACTTAAGAATATTTTTAACAGCCATCCAGTGTGTTTCACCTGGATTGCCTTGGTACCGACTGGTCATACTCAAAGCATATGCCACGTCTGGACGTGTGCTTCAATGGGCATACTATAGATCCATAGCTGATGCATAGGAATTCGAACTCATTGCGGCTCGACCTCTTCAATGTCTTTGGTGCCTGATCTTTATTACTTACTTCAAATGATCCTAGACGTCTTGGAAGATACCTGTTCTTGGAGTTGGTCCCAATGCTGACCTTTCAAAATCCCTTATCTATATAAGACCCTGACTAGTGATACATCCTCGTGATCTCTTTCTGTAGATACGGATTCCCAATATGCGCTGTGCCTCGCCCAGATCTGTCATCTGGAAATGGTTCTTTAACCATACCTTAACCGAAGATAATAGAGGAATATCATTCCCTATCAAGAGTATGTCATCGACATACAATATCAAGAAAACGATTTTACTCCCACTCAACTTGACATATAAGCATGGTTCCTCAACCGATCGAGTGAAACCATTTGCTTTTATGACTTGGTCGAAACGATGATTCCAACTCCGAGAAGCTTGCTTAAGTCCATAAATGGAAACGCTTAAGCTTCAAACACGTTCTTAGGATTTTTTATGGTTATGAAACCTTTGGTTTGTGTAACCTGGTACAAACTCCCCTCCTCCCAAATAACCGTTTAAAATAAGGCGGTTTTGCACGTCCATTCTGGCCAAAATTTCATAGATTCCATGAAAAGCGGCAATCGCTAAAATTATCCGAATGGAACGCAGCATGACTACGGGTGCAAAAATTTCATCATAGTGCAATCCTTGCACTTGAGTGAAACCTTTTGCCACTAGTCGTGCCTTATAGGTGTCTGGTTGTCCCCCTACGGAATGCTTTATCTTGTAAAGCCATTTGCACTGAAGAGGCCGAACCTTATCAGGCAAATCAACCAGATTCCATACGTCATTCTCATACATAGAGTCCATCTCGGATTGCATGGCCTCAAGCCATAGCTTTGAGTCGGAACAGGTCATGGCTCCTTTATAGGTAGCGGGTTTGTTACTCTCTAGGAGCAAAACATCGTCTCTATCGTTCTCCTCAACCATACCAATGTATCTGTCTGGAGGTATGAAGACTCTACCCGACCTTCTAGGTTCCTCAGGAATATTAACCGCTGCAGAAGATGAAGGAACATCTTCCTCCATCGGTTGCTCGGTTGTTGGTTCTTGAATCTCCGACAGATCGAAGGTTCTATCACTCGTCTTGTTCTCGAGACATTCATTCTCTAGAAACTTCGCACTAGCCGCAACAAAAACACGTTGTTCGGTAGGCGAATAAAAGTAATGACCAAACATTCCTTTTGGATAACCAATAAAGTATGTCTTGACCGATCGCGGGCCGAGCTTGCCCTCGTGTCTCCACTTGACATAAGTCTCGCAGCCCCAAACCCGAATAAAGGACAAGGTAGGGACTGTTCCCTTCCACATTTCAAATGGAGTCTTGTTAACAGCTTTAGACGGACTTCGGTTAAGTATAAGAGCAGCTGACAAAAGAGCATAGCCCCACAATGAATCAGGCACTACCGTGTGACTCATCATGGATCGAACCATATCAAGTAATGTTCGATTTCTCCGTTCGGACACACCATTTAATTGAGGTGTTCCAGGTGGAGTTAACTGTAGTACTACACCACAGTTTTTAAGGTGTTGATCAAACTCATTCGAAAGATATTCGCCACCACGATCTGAACGTAGCGCTTTAATCTTTCTACCCAGCTGGTTTTCAACCTTATTCTGGTATTCCTTGAACTTATCAAAGGACTCAGTTTTGTGCTTCATTAAGTATACATATCCATATCTACTCAAATCGTCCGTGAAAGTGATAAAATATCTATAGCCATCTCTAGCGTTGATTGACATAGGTCCACACACATCAGTATGTATGAGTCCTAATAGGTCAGCAGCGCGCATTCCAACACCTTTGAAGGAAATTCGAGTCATTTTGCCTATGAGACATGATTCACACGTGCCAAATGATGCATAGTCAAATGGGGAGATAGTCCCATTGTCAATGAGCTTCTTCACGCGTTTTTCATTTATGTGTCCCATACGGCAATGCCATAGATAGGTTTGATCTTTGTCACCAACCTTTACCTTTTTATTACTCACATGCAATATATCTGTGGTTTGATCTAAAACATAAATCCCATTCATGGAAACTGCTTTACCATAAATTATTTCGTTAAAGGAGAAAATACAGCTATTATCCTTTATTACAAATGAAAAACCGTTTTTATCGAGAACGGAAACAGAAATAATGTTTTTAGATAAACTGGGTACATAGTAACAGTTATTTAAAAATAACTCAAATCCACTTGGGAGTTGGATTACATATGTTCCCACTGAAACGGCAGCTACTCTTGCTCCATTCCCCACTCGCTGGTCCACATCACCCTTTTCGAGAGTTTTGATGTTTCTTAGGCCCTGCAAATGATTACACAGATGAGAACCACAACCAGTATTAAGTACCCAAGTTCCGAAACTTGCATGGTTAATCTCAATCATATGAATAAAAGAAGACATACCAACAGGAGTGACGCGGCCTGCTTTTACGTCTTCAGCATACACGGGACAGTTCCGCCTCCAATGCCCAGTTTTGTGGCAATGGTGACACTCCATGTTTTCTTTGCTCTTTGTCTTGCCTTGTGAGCTACTGCTAGTCTCACCAGGCCCACTCTTGCCTTTTCCTGGCTTCTTGAATTTCGGCTTCTCTACAGCTAGGTCGGCCTGAGCCTTGCCCTTACCCTTACCCTTGTTTGCAATCATGAGAACGTCCTGCTTCAGGCTCCCACTTAATTTCAGATCCTTCTGAGTCTGTATGAGAAGTGAGTGTAGCTGATGAGGATTTCTCTTCAAATCATTCATATAGTAATTTGCCCTGAATTGGGCAAAACCATCATGGAGGGAATGAAGCTTGTGGTCAATGACCACGCTCTCTTTGATTTTGCAATCAAGTGCCTTTAGTTTTTCGAGATTCTCGATCATATCGAGAATGTGTGGGCTAACCGGCTAGCCCTTCTGGAGTTTCGCTTCAAAGAAGCGAGTGGTAAGCTCATACATAACGATCTTTGCAAATTACCCGTTAGTGAGCGTGGTGAAAATCTTGTTTGCACCTTGGGCAATGAATCGTCTTTGCAAATTGGATTCCATTGAAAAGATGAGTACGTTCTTTATCGCACCCGCCTCCATTACAAAATCACTATAAGCAAGTGATTCATTTGCTCCTACGTTGGGGCCAAGGTTAGGCGGTAGTGGCTCAGTCAAGTACTTGAGCTTACCGTCAGCTATGGTAACATTCCGTAATGAAGCCTCCCAGTCCGCAAAGTTGGACCCGTTATTCTTCAGTCGCGTGTACTGATTCATATTTTCCATGAACATCTTAAGCCAGGATTCACGCGCGAGCGTGGCACTTGGCATAGGGGCATCAGCATCTCCAACCATTTGTTATAACAGTTTTATCGATATAAATGAATGCTACACTGCGAGAAAGGAGATAAAACATAATAAGCATTTTCATCGTTTTAATTAAGTCTAATGCAAAACCGATTAATGCGAAGACTCTTGCATTTATACAATTGACCCAATTTCTATAAATTGATAAGCCAACTTCTTGGCTAATTCTACTTTTAGAATTCCTGGTCGATAAATTTCTGTAAATTCTATCTCTAGTCCATCATAATCACGAGATATTACTCGGACTATAATGTTGAGGTAAAATAGGTCAACACATACTACTTACCCAACGTAGATGGGGTCATATGGAGAGTAAGGTCCTATATGCCTACCGACGAAGAAGGGAGTCATAGCAGTTTTCCCTATAAAGACTAATCTCAATTTTGGGTTTTAGAGGAAGGTCCGTCAGCTTTAATTTTATTCATTTAAGTGAACGAATGATCTAGCATTTTGAGAATGAATAATTTAAGATGATAGCTTTTAGAATTTTGAGTGACATCTGGATGTCCATGATAATTAACATACAATCTATATGAGTCAATTTTCATGCAATTAAGTAGTAGTAGGTGGTTTGGTTTAGGCGGAATATGATGCAATAACTATCATGCAAAAGAAAAACAATAAGAATGGAAAATGAAAAACAAAGTAGAAAGTCCTAGTGTGGCCTATCCTATCAAAATAGAACAAAAATACACTTTGGAATCCATCCTTATGGGCCCTAGAAGCTTGACTTGATGTTCCATCTTGGTCCATGTAGCGGGAGTGAGCTATCTGATCTCCGTCTTTGGTCTTCTCAAAAATACAATTTTTAAAAATTATAAAATATAACTCTATTTACAATCTAATTTAAAAATTATAATTAAAGATTACAAAGGAGAGATTCGAGATCTCAAAATACATCAAAGACCATGTTACCATCATTACGATAACACAATCTACTAAGGCCACACTAAGCAATACAAATTACAACCTCTTGTAAAAATACCAAAATAATCCATTCATCCATTCATTCATTCATTCAACAAAATAGAATGCATCAACAAAATAAATTAAACATTCAAGACATAATTCATTAATTATGATGATTAATTTATCCAAACCACCTTTAAAATGATCAAAATTATGTGACAATTCCTTAATTGCACACAACCATTTTAATCAACCATAATCCAATTTAATTCATATTATCGGGTATAACATAAATTAAATTCAACATTATTTTAAACCTTTTTAAAATAATAGGGTATCTATCATTGTGAACTTTTTCACAACAATAATCAACATACATTATCTTTATAATGCAATAAACAAAAATTAAAATTAAATTTTTTTTTTCACTATTCACGGATGAACAGCACCCGTGAACAGTAGCAGATACAAAAAATAATTTTTTTTTATTTATTTTATTTTCGGTTTTTAAGAAAAACAAAACAAAAACATACAAATTAATCTTATTAATTTGATCATGCTAATAAAACTAGATCGGTACAAACATTCAACATCTAATCATTATTAAACATTGATACAAACTAGATGATTCAAATTAACCTTTTAAGATGAATATCCAAATCATGATTAATCGATTATATAAATACTCAACTAATCATAATTGTTTTGTATATTCATATCGAAAATTTTAGTACAATGAATGTTCTTTAACATCCAAAACAAATTCCTTTTGCATTTCAATTTAATCCTCATTAAATCAAAATATCAACAAATTCAATATATTATTATCTTAACATATTAAAACAACAACATATATGAATCAAAAGGAAAAAAAAAACAAGGCAAAAAAAAAAAAAAAATTCTCACGGCTGAACAGTGCCGTGAACAGTACCAAATTTTTTTTTTCCTTCGCCGTGAACAGTACCGAAAAAAAAACAAACCCTAATATTTTTTTTTTTCTTCTTTCAGCCGAAACAAAAAATTCTAACCTTATATTTCATCAAATATGAAAACATATAAAATAATTTCATAGCCTATTGCTCTGATACCACTTGTGGGAAATATCGGTATACTACCCTTTAAACTTTTCGGATTATAATGAAATTATAACTATATGAATTTCTAGTCATAAATGAAATTGCATAATAAAACAAGAGATTAAGAAATAACCTTCGGTCCTAGTAAAAGGCCTAAGAAAAAATACCAAAGTAGGTATTCTCCTAATCGTTACACCCAAGATGGTTCAAAAAATACCTTCGTCGTGCTAGAACGAATACCCAAAAATTACTTCTAATTTATGTGTATATTGATGATGAATCTCAAGATGAATAAGAGAGTTCAAAATCCGAATTTTTCTTCTCCTTTTTTTTTTGTGTGTGCCGTGAGATCTAGTAGCAATTAGAGTTAGTTGAAAAACTTCTTTTTCTTCCCTATATGTGCCGTGAGGTTTTTAGGAAAGAAGAAAACCCTAGTTTCCTTATTTCACTCAACCTCTATTAGGTAGTAAGCATCTCATTTTAATATGTACATAATGTAATATGTATTCTAATTATTACTAGTAATGGACCGTCACATAAACAGAGTAATGCCAGACCAATACACTATAATAATATCGTGTAATACATATCCGCCAACTTAAATATAACAGTTTATATTTAGTTTAGACCAACATTATATACATTGATTAAATATAACATTTTATATTCAATTACCAGCTAACATTATTTAATCGTTATTAAATAATCGTATCATCATCACATTTGACTAACCTTTTAGTCAAATACATCAACTAACCTTTTAGTCATTTAATAAGGCATCAATATGATTATTTTCTCAAATAATCACATCTCTCAAACACATCCTTTAGGTGTGACTTTTAGGGATCAGTTGATCACTGCCATCTGTATGACAATAACGTCAAACTTATCTAGCAAGCCAACCGTTATCGATAAACGTTAATCAACTAATTATAATACAAAGTATACCCTGTGAACCTTAGCTGTTATCACACTAACTGTGGAGGACACTAGCTCCAACAGTATTTGCATTGCTAATTGATCGAATGAGATTGTTGATTGTTATTTGTGATTATTAATATATGATTGATGATGATGGTCACTGTTGTGACAATAATAGAGATTGGGATTGTTGCGAGATGGAAGTTCGACGCATGTGGCTGCGGTCCAGGGTCAATAGGCTTGTTTTGATATATACTACCTCGGGCAACCGTGATGGTAGCACGGACATGTGCTAAAGGGGTATTGTAAGGCACCTTGGTGTATGGGGGTGTTACAGAAATACCCGCATCTATTTGAAGAGGTATGTTCGGTTATGAGGGCGTAACCTTGTTCTTATGAGGGGAAGGAAGTAGTTGCATTTTGCTAGCCTTGTCATAGTTAGGTTAGTGGTTATTGATGGGTAGTATGCATGTGTCATTGGTGATGTTGTTGCATTGTGTCTTATGTTTAGCATATGTGTTGTTATGTGCTATTGTGGCATATGTTTAGCATATGTGTTGTTATGTGTTGTTGTGACAAATGTTTAGCATATGTGTTGTGTGTTGAATCTTGTGTTGATAGTTGGTAGGGGTGTTGTGTGGTCGGAGTAGGATTGTGAACTTAAAGGACGAAGTTTTTCGTAAGGAGGAAAGACTTCAATACTCCGTATTTGTATGTGCTGGGGGCTCGGTCGAGTAGGGCTTACTCGAACGAGTACCTAGTGTACTCGGTCGAGTATACGCTACTCGACCGAGTGGATTTGGCTGATATCTTAAGTTGTGCTCTAAACTCGCGTACTCGGTCGAGTAATATTGGCACTCGATCGAGTAAGTCGTACACGACCGAGTACATGTTGTACTCGACCGAGTACGACGGAATTAGAGGGTTAGTCAGACGGTTGATTAAGAGTTAGTAAGAAGAATTAGTTTCATAATCAGTTTACGCTTCTTGATTTCCAAAACCCTATTCTCTCAAACTCTCCCTAATTCCTCAAGAAACCCTTGATCATCTCGTGCCAGATATGATCTTTGCTACGTCGATTGATTGCTTTGGTAAGTGTTCTTGATTATGATTTGATTGTACTGTGTTTATAACCATAATTGAATTGGGAAAAAGGGATTGTGATGCTGATTATATGATTATGGATTGTATAGGAGGGGAATTCATAGAAGGAAGCTTTTACTTGCTTGCTATTCACGGAAATTGCAATAAGGTAGAGTTTCCCTACTTAGTATTTGTGTTGCTGATTGATGAGATGATATTTTTATTGTAATATTGATGATGTTATGATTGTTGATATTGATGATGGTCACTGTTGTGACGATGATGGAGTTTAGGGTGTTGTGATGGTTATTAAGGTTACTATGGTTTGGTTATTTTGTTGGGAGACGGATCACACTGTAACACCCGGAAATGTACCCTATTTTTTCTAGTAAAAATATTTTACGAAATCTTTTCAGCGAATTTAAGTTTTAAATTAGCTTTTTATGTTTCGAGTCGAATTTAGAATTTCCGAGTTCGTATTTGGAATTTCTGTGAGATTCCATGAAAATCCCGTTTTAAGGCGAGTTTGACTTTTCTTGACTTTTGAGTCGAGTTTGACTTTTCTTGACTTTTGAGTCGAGTTTGACTTTTCTTGAAATTTAAGTCGTCTTTGACTTTTCTTGAATTTTAAGTCGTCTTTGACTTTTCTTGAATTTTAAGTCGTTTTTGACTTTTCTTGACTTTTGAGCCGCCTTTGACTTTTGTTGACTTTCCGACTCACCCTACATATACTCCCTCAAACCCTAAACCTAATTCATTTCCTCACAACCCAAGCTTCTTCTTCCTCACCATAAACACCAAAAAACCTTGCTTCCATTTCTTCCAAGCCTAGATTCGTCATAACTCGTTCATTTCTCGCTCAAATTCCCGTAAGTTCGTCTTATTCTTCCCCTCTTAGCTTCCTCTATTCGTATTGGTAATAAAATTACCGTCTTTCTCGCTTTTTAAATTATCCGCTTTTTAAGGTGAATGATATTAATCTTTATTAGTATTGTATGAGGTGGCGACTAGGAAGGTTTAGAAAACAGTTTAAAGACGCGAAAAGGTAACGGTGAAGGGTTGTACTCGATATCATTACGTGTTACATGCTTATATGTAGGGAAAATCGTATAGACTACGAATCTTGTAAGTTTAGGAATCATGTTATGGATGATGATTGTTGTTATTTGATGATTGTTGATGATGAATATTGATTGTTGATAGTTATTAGAAATGATTATGAGAATTGGAAATAAAAGGATTGAGTTTATGTTGAAGGTTCTCGGGTGAATTAGTCACACATCTCACGGTCGTGAAATACAAGTCACGGTCGTGACTTGCGCAGTTTCACTGCACTGACCCTTTTTGGTAGAATGCTCATATCTCCTTTGTTACTTGCTTGGTTTGGGCTTGTGACCACGCGTTGGAACCGTAAGAGGATAAGCTATCACCTCGACTTGGAATTTATGCATTCCCATATCTAGAACTCTAGTTATGACAGTTTGAAGTGAACCCTTGTTTTAGTTAGTTTCCAAACTACAAGTTTTGGAGAGTTATCTATGTTTCTTATTCATCATGCTTCATAAACTTGTTCAAATGCTTATGTATCATGTATTGATTCATGTTTTGGATATATGATATTTTCATTCGCTTTTATCACATGTTTTGTGACAGTTTTTGCTATGTCCCACTTTGAGTCGGTTTTTACAAATGATACGGTTTGAGCACTATTTTGTCTTGTGCTTTGTACTCTCATTCCCTTGGCTACCTTCCCGTTCGTAAGGCTGGAATGTCGGAACGGAGAGGTATCCTACTGCTTAATTGCATGTGTAGTGGGCATATGACGAAGTTGTTGGGAGTTGAACGCTATGCGTTGTTCGACCCGGCCGTCAAATGTTGTATACTTGCGAGGTGGTGTTATTTGCATGTAGCGTACCGCAAGATATGAGGCTTGAGCTTGTTTTCCGCCCCTGTCGTGAATTGATCTACCGAATTTGGGGTACTCGGCATATATATTGTAAGCCCGAGTCTTGGATGCGAAATGTCATCGCGTGTCGAATCGGAACATGAGTTATTCCGAGAGTCTGGCCAGGTTTAGACTAGGACCGTATTATTATCGTCGTCCTACCAGGAGGAAATTAGTCTACCTATACGAAATGTCATCGTATATGGGTTGAGGGAAATGTAATCCGTGAACGCCTTTTAATCATACTTGCCATGTACACGATGCTAGTGCGTTTCATTTACCGTGAGAAAGGTCGTCTTTCGTGTCGTCGTTCGTGAATGCATGATTTCATGATATTATTAATGGTCATTGCATGATTGGACACCGTCATTGTCTTGGTTCGTGAATGGATGATAATATGTTGGATTTTGTGTAATCATCGCATGACTTGACTGGTTTGTCTGTCGATTCTCAATCTTATCAATCTTATACCGCTAACGGTGAGATGTAAGCCCTAGTGAGCGTATTCGGTTGCCTAAGAGTGTCTTTCCCGAGTCTTTGAATAACATGATGGTTACGGATTTGATTTCCACATGATCTTATCATTATATATATGATTGCCTATCTATTCTTATTGTAACTCACATGTATATCTATATATGCATGATTTTACTTTTGTATTTCCTTATATGTACGTTTAATGTGATATGGCTGGGATAACCCGGAGTTACTCCCCACTGACTGTGGCGTTCATGTTTTTCATGAATGAACAGGTTGCTTGCATGGATGGCTTTTTGGCTATGATATTTTGGGGTTCGGGTGTGAGCTAGCGGGCGTTGTCCCTGGAAGTTTCACCTCTAGACAATTTTAGCTAGTTTTGCTAAACACTTGTTTTTTGCTAACATTTTAAGAGACCCCGTCTCTTTGTTGTATTTCCGTACTTAGTTGTAACATTTTGACACTCCTCGTTTTATTTAATTTGCATGTATAAAAGTTTTTAAAACTACCTATTTCCGCTATATAATTCACATGCTTGTATGTTTTATATTTCCGCATTCGCGAGGGTTGTCACATCCACAACCAAAAACACCAACACCCCAAACTCCAAAACTCAAACACCTTGCATGTCTATCAATCCATCACCACAACCCAACAAAAAATCACCCAATATGACCCAATCCGAGTCAAGTTCGGTGTTTGAAGGTACCACAAGGCGTCGATTAAATAAGGGGAAGAATAGGGTACAAGTTGATGCTAGTAAGGACATAGAAATCACGGAAATCGAAGGGACAAAACTTCCATTGTTTCGTGAATTTCTCCCTCAAAAAACGGCATCCGGACTTGAAAAACTTCGATTAACAAAGGAAAAACGAAAATTGGTTAATCGGGTTGCAAAGTATGGTATTCATGGTAGTCGGAGTTTCCCGAAGGTATGGTTTGAAAAATATCAAGCTTTAAATTTCTTCAACGATTTCTTGAAATTTCAAGAATGGGAGCATGTGACTCGTTTTTCGGGTCCTATCAACGCCATTCAGGTAATTCAATTCTATGCTTCCGTCTCTTTGAAATCTGGAGTTTTGCATGTTGTTGTGAATGGCCATGAAGTGTCGGTTTTGGTTGACGACTTTTGTACTCTGTTTTTGGTTTCCAATGATGGAGACAAAATAGACCCGAGTACGTCGTGGGAAGAGTTGTCGGATACGGCTAAACTGGATGTTAAGCGTTATTTTGATGATAGGGCTACGTTGTCGAGTTGTGTGTTGGCGGGGAGTTTATCCCCAAAATTGAAATTTCTCTTAATTTTTTTTATGGAATAAGGTGGTTTCGCGTCGGGATGGACGGGATAAAAATGAATGTTATGAGATTATGGTGGTTAAGAATTGGCTAGAGGGTAACCGTGTCAACCTTGCTTCTCTTGTTTTTTCTCGAATTTCTCAAACTAGCTTTTCGGTGACCGAAGATAAGGTCTACACGACCCTAGACTTACCCTATGGCATGTGGGTATCTCGGGTTCTTGAGGCTAAGGGGTTGTTGATCCGACTAGCTATGGCGTCCATTCGAAAGATGTAATGAATGATACTTTCTTGAAGTTCATGAAAATGAAGGCATTGGGTCCGGAATTGGTTTTTCAATCAAAGGCTGGTTCGGTTGATGTTAAGCCGAATATTGTTGATTTTTCGGCTCTTGAAACAAAATTTGATTTGTTTATGGGGAAGGTTATGGAGCGCCTTGATGCGCAAGACAAGAAAATCGATGAGGTTGTTGACAAGGTGGTCAAAACCATTGTTTTGGGGAGTACTAGCTCAAACCGTGACCATGGTGGGTCAATTGTGAGTGATGACTTGAGGAGTTGAATGACGGGAGTCGATGGTTGCCTTACTAAAATTGAGAGGAATGTTGTCGATATTCGACAAGATTTAGTTAGGCAACAGGATCGGATGCAATTCTTGGTTAGCCAAGGAGGTGCTTTGGTGAAGAGTGGTGAGGCTATGCGAGATGGAATGCACACTATCTATGATGCGACGGAGGCCCTATCCATGAAGGTTCAGAACTTTGATTCATGCCTCACCGCACAAACTAATCATGTGAAGAAGCGCTTTGATCGCCTTGACACCATTGAGTACCGTACCCGACCCGGCTATATCAACCCTTATATCCCTTGTCAACCCAATTTGCCTTGATTTTTCTCATCTTTATTTGGTTGGTTGTCCTTAAACTACTTATCCTACTGTCCATTTGGCCCATTTTGGATTACTCTATATTGGGCCCATTGGCAACTAATAATTTTCTTTGTGGTTTGTAGTTTAATTACTATTTAATACTTGATTTTGCTTGCTATGAATCGTTAAGTATTGCGTATTTTGCATATCTATTTCTTGCCTTGGAGTATGTTATTCTAGTCATTTTACATCCTTGTTCTTGTCTTTTCAATGATGCCAAGAAGGGGAGGAAATGATATGATTTGAGTCTTTGCTTAAGCTTGCTCCTTGTCAAAAACCCGTTATCTCTTAAAGTCTTTCAAGTTATAACTTTGGCTAGGTTGTTATGTTCTTGCGATCAACGTTACTATAACTTAGTCATAATTATTTTTATGCTTTTGTATGAAGATATGATGTAACAACCCGAAAAGTACCCAATTTTTCTAGTAAAAATATTTACTAACACTTTTCAGCAGACTTAAGTTTTTAAAATAGAATTTATTGTTTCGAGTCGTATTTTGAAATTCCGAGTTCGTATTTGGAATTTATGAGAGATTTCATGAAAATCCCGTTTTTAGTCATGTTTGACTTTTCTTGACTTTTAAGTCGTCTTTGACTTTTCTTGACTTTTTAAAGTCGTCATTGACTTTTCTTCTTGACTTTCAGTCAATCGTTGACTTCCGTTGACTTTTCCCGACTCGCCTTATAAGTTTGAAGACCGAAATTTTATTTAAAAAAACAAAATTTTTATTTATTTTATTTTAGATTATTAAGATTAATCACATTTAATATTAATTTTTGAATTTATTCTGAATTTAAAGAATAAATTTTACGGTTTTAACCGAACGTCATTTAACTATTCCCGAGTCATCGCAAATCCCGAAACAAAATCGAAACTCGACTTTGGCATGAGTCACACGCCCATGTCATCGTTTTCCACTCACAATTAGATATTTAATTGTTTTGATTAAACTAATCATAATATCTAGATATTTATTAACTTTATCGATCCGTCAACGAAGATTTCGCAAATCGCTCAAAATCAGACCGATTCCTCACCATACCACACGGCTCCTTTGGTCCTCTCTTAGGCCTTGATATTTTCATTACTTTTGATTACAATATCATAATATCTAGATATTTGGTGAAATTAACTTAATCGCTAATTATATTTAATCGATTAACGTAAAATAATTAATAAACCTGAGCCAATTACGTAACAACAATT
>JAIUZE010046518.1:0-39314 GCA_022085475.1 Heliosperma pusillum
ATACTCAATCCAATTCATACCAATTTCCATCAACAATAATCAAAGCCAAAAACAGCATATTGGCTTATTAGACATGACAAATCAAGTTACGACTTCCCATAATTTTTCTTTCTTTTCTTTTCATGGAAGCGTTTTTCCTCTTTTTTTTCTTTCTTCTTTTCTCTTTTCTTTTGAGCTTTCAATTTTTCTTTTTCATTTTTCATTTTCAAAGCTCTTTTTTTTTCTTTTTCTTTGAGAAACACGGGAATCAACAATCCCGAGACAGTAAGTTCACACCAAATGGTGACATTATCAGAACATCGCAAAAGCACAGAACACCCCTACACATATAGTCGGTTACTAGCTCAACAAGGGTAGGCAATAATATAATGTAGCTAGGAAGAAGGGTGTTTTTGCGAAATGTGAACAAGAGATTGAATGGCTTCAAAATGTAGATCATGATAGCAATACTTATAGAAAATGGAATAAAAACCATACTTATGCGTTTTGATGTAACACAGACTATAAGGAGAAACTACTCACTCCTAAACTGGGATCGGGTTCAGATGTACCGACCACTGGAGGCTCTACCTTACAAGATGAGTAGCTTGCCAAAGTCAAGATCAAGCTTAATTAAGTCCAAATGCAATTTTCTACCTACTGTGTACAAGACATCCCCATGAATGCACAATTCCTCATAACATAATGAAACATCAGCTTATAAAAACTATAAATTGAGAAATGTAAGATGGAAATGATCTATTGTTTTTGTCTTTTTTTTTTCAAAATGATAAAAGAAAAATAAAAATCTAAATGCAATCCTAAATGCAGTAAGTCCTAAATGCAAATCCTCCCCCAAGCTAAAACTTCACATTGTCCTCAATGTGCATGCAATTATAACAGAAACAAACCGAAAAACGGTTGATAGCACACAGAACAGAGAAACAGGATGAAATTCTAATGGGAAAAGGGGCTAAAAAGAAAACTAAAAATGCGAAAAATAAAGGAAAGAAATAAAATTCTTACAAAATGTCTAGCCTCCCCCAAGCTAGTATAAACAAGGGGAGCTCATCATCTCATCCCAAAGGCCACCAGCTACGGCCTCTCCTCTCTGAAGGAGGCGGCTCGGATGCGGATCCAGAAGCATCTGTATAGTAGGTATCATCTGCAGAATAATAACTTGATAAGTGAATATTTGTATGGTTTTAACCCCCAATTTAGCTCGGTTTTGTATGTCATTTGAGCTTTGTTAAGCCACTTTATGAGCTAATATCGTCTTCTAGGCGAATTCCTATGTTCTAACCTGTTTTGTAGGGAAAGTGACGTTTCTACGCCCTTTTTCTATATTCCCGATCATTTGCCTAGAACCCGACGATTTGAAGAAGAAAGCTTGACCAAGTGAAATGCATTTCAAGAAGGTTCACTAATTCGAAAGAGAGAAGAAGAAAAGACGGTTTCGTAGTTGTCGGAAGATCAATCAATTAGGCGGAAGCAATCATCGCTTTACATCAAACCCTATCAACAAACCCGACTCAAGAGGTCAAGGGGGATGATGGAAGTCAAGTCATAGGCAAAGGAAGATGAAACGTTGGTCAAAGCTTCTAGATGACCACTTACCCGATCGGGGAAGTGTGTACCCGATCGGGTTTTTGTGCTGCTTCGAGAAAACGGCGTCTTCTTCCTACTTTTGTCCTATGTGTTTAATGCCCGACCTCTTCTCCACGAAACACTAATACTATAAATAGGTCATCTAGCCTCTCATCTCAACACACCTTTCTACAATCCTCTTCTCTTCTCTTCTTACATTTCCTCTTTAGATTAGGAGGAAGGGAGAACTAGTCTCTCTTCTCTCATTTTCTTCTTCTTTAGTCTTTAGTTCTTAGTTTATTTCTTTCCTTTCCATATCAAAACTTTAGTTTAGATTAATAAGAGTTTCAATCTTTGTAGTCTACTTTGTTGGCTACAAGTGTTGTAATTCAAGGATCGTTTATTATGTGCAAGGATTTTCTATTATTGTTATCATTATCATCATCGATCGTCATATAGGTATTTCTATTTTATCCCTTGTTTAATGTTCTTATTGTTTTCCATTTGATTGTTATTCGCTTTACATATTGTCTTAGATTCATTTTAGTACCGTTATAATTGTTGTTTCATTTCCTAGATTGTCAATTAGCGTCGTTATTATCGCCATATAAAGAGTCAAAATCAAATAAACATGTCAATCCTAGTTTTCATTGTTCATATCATTTTAGATTTAGACATTATCATGAGTAAGTAGTCACCTTTCTAGGGTGTAGGATAGCCATGTTAGATTGATTAAAAGATGTTAATTGGATAAAAGAAATTGTGCCTTTAAAACGTTGTGTCTATGCATGTTTGGATTGTAACGATAGTTAACAATTTCTGGCCAGAAATAATCGACTAAAATGGAATTATTTTCCAAGGTAGAGATACGCGAATTGAATAGACAAAGCATGACTTGGTGAATTAAGACCTAGTAAATCGCCTAAAAAGCCTGCTAGACCATCTGATCTATGATTGTAATGAACACATCATTCTTACGAACTCGCAATGAATTATTTGCATGTTCCAAATCCAATTTCATTAATATGTCAATCTACATGTGTGAACCTATTTCCCTAGATGCTTTTCATTACTTGCTTTATTGTTTTCATTTGTTTTTATTTTGTTTTCATTTATGCTTTATATTAGTTTAGATATCAAAAACCCAAAAACCCAGAAATCATTAGATAGAACCCAATTGCGAGACACTTCACATTCTATAGGAAACACCATCTCCTTGAGGATCGACCCCTACTTCCCTAATTACATTAATTTGTTATTAGCCTAGTCTGGGTAATTTATCTTTGTATTGGGCTTGCGACAGGCCCGATCAAATTTTGGCGCCGTTGCCGGGGAGCACGGTTTAATTTTCCTTTTTCTTGTGATTTTTATCGCAATTAGTTTTATCTAGTCTTTAGGAACCCAAATTCCTTTAGACCTCTCTTGATTTTTCATCTTAGCTTTTCAATCTTATGCCCAGATCTTCTAGAATAGGGACCTCTATCTTTTTAGACCGCGACCAAGAAAGAACACTGCATAGGAGACGAAAGCTATTCAACGAAATTTCAAAAGCTTCTGATACTTTAAGTTTAGATCGTATTCGTGAGAAATACTCGGATATTCTATCTAATCTTGAAGGAGAAGAAGATCCATTCTCATATCCATTCACAAAACCAATCAATCTTCAAACAACACTCCATCTTCATCTTCACAAAATAAAATGGTTCGACTTTCAGACCATTCCAAACCCACCGCTGAAACACTTCCAAGGGGTATTGCTACGCCCCAAATCGCAGCCGAAAACTTTGAAATCAAACCTGCTTTTATTAACCTTATAGAAAGAAGTCAATTTAGTGGCAATGCCACAGAAGATCCCAACCTTCACATCCAAAACTTCTGTGACTATTGCTCCGCTATTAGACAAACTGGAGTCACCCAAGGGCAAATTAGAGAGATGCTCTTCTCATTTTCTTTGAGGGGTAAGGCAAAGTTGTGGATACATAGCCTTGATAAGGTTACATTAGGTATCACCGATTGGGAGAGTTTAGCTCTTGCCTTCTACCAAAAGTACTTTCCTCCCGAAAAGACCGCTTTGTTGAGAAGTCAAATCACTGGTTTCCAACAAGGGGATGATGAGAGCCTATATGAAGCCTGGGAGAGGTACAAGGACTTACAAAGAGAGTGTCCTAATCATGGGATAGATCCATGGCTCCTTGCCATCACATTCTATAATGGGTGCTATATAGAGTCCCGTCGAATCCTGGATTCTACTAACAATGGAAGATTTGATCAAATCAATGTTGAAAATGCTCACACTACCATTGAATCCATGGCAATTCACGATTCTCAATATAGAAATTCCCGCTCCATACCATTAAAATCTAAGCAAGAAGACCCCACTTTGACACTTTTACAAGCTCAAGTAGCCCTTCTCACACAAAAGCTAGAAAAAATTCAATCATTTACATCTCAGCAGAGTGACAATGGTGTAAGTAAACTTGAAGCCATGATGCTGCAATTGGCTCAAAGGCAAGACACCATGATAGCTCAATTCCAAAAGAGTGATCAAGCTAAGGATGCCGCCATCAAATTGTTGGAAACTAAAATTTCCCAATATGCCTCTTCTAATACCTACCAAGAGCACGGGCAGCTACCTTCACAATGTTACCAACCTCACGAAACTGTAAATGCCATTTCCTCGAGAAGTGGTAAGCATAATGACGAGCCCGTGGTTGTTAATGTTGAAGCTAAGGTGCCCATGTCAAAAGGGAAAGAGCCCGAGATTCCTATTGAGATCAAGGTCCCATTTCCCCAAAGATTAGCCAAGCACAAGGAGGAGGCAAAGTATGGTAAGTTCCTTGACGTCGTCAAGAACTTAAAGGTAACAGTCCCTTTCATTGAGTTGATTTCCCAAGTTCCTTCTTATTCCAAGTTTATGAAGGAAGTCCTCAACAAGAAGAGATCCTTCAATGAGATGAAGACTGTAGCTTTCACTGAAGAGTGTAGTGCACTCTTGCAAAATAAGTCTCCACCAAAACTTAAGGATCCTGGTAGTTACTCCATCCCTTGCACTATAGGCACATATACCATTGATAAGGCCCTTTGCGACCTAGGTGCTAGTGTAAGTGTCATGCCCTTTTCTATGTTTGAAAAGCTTAACATGGGTGCTTTGAAATGCACTAATATTACTTTGCAAATGGCGGACCGTTCTCTAAAACAACCTATGGGTGTTTTAGAAGATGTGCCCGTCAAAGTTGGTAAGTTTTTCATCCCCGTTGTCTTTCTAGTACTTGACATGGTCGAGGACTCTAAAATCCCAATCATTTTGGGAAGACCCTTTTTGCACACCACTGGTGCAGTTTTCGATGTCAAGAATGGGAAGTTGACATTAGAGATAATAAGATGACAAGGTGACCCTTAGTAAAAACTCCACCGTTAGGAGTCCTGTGCTAGAAGACTCATGTTATGTGCTTAATGTTGATGACTCTTCTGTTGTTTCTTCTATGCCTCGATCCTTACTGACGGATCCGTTGGAGGCACATGTTAGTGTTGATTCTCTTGTAGGTGAGCATACTAAAAGCACTACTGCTACAAGTGCTAGAAGAGGCTATTCTCGGAAAAGCTTGGCATGGATGGAGAATGTAAAGAACGTTATGAAGATGAGCTTGGATGATAGTGAGCTTAAAGATAAAGGATGATTTCAAAGAAAGAAATGGAGTCTAGCAAGACTTTTAAATTGTGCTTCTCGGGAGGCAACCCGTGTTCCTTTTCTTTTTGCATTTTTATTTTTGTATTCCCTTTTTCATTATTAGGATTTATTTTGCAGATGAAAGAGTTTTTGAAGAATCTATAAAGACCTTCCTTGTCAAGTCTAAGAGACTAGCTTGGGGGAGTCCGCGCTGCCTAGTAAGCTTCACTCTTCTTTCATTTTTCCTTTTCCCCATTAAGCATCTCATTGCATATTTTGTCTTTGTGCTCACATTGAGGACAATGTGATGTTTAGCTTGGGGGAGGGATTGCATTTTCTCATTTTGCATTTTAGGATTGCATTTTCCCATTTTGCATTTTAGTTTTGAATAAAAGAAAGAGAAAATTTTTGAGAAAATTTAAAATTTTTTTAACATCATTGAATGCTTTTCATGCTTTGCTTGCTTGTTTACTATGTTGTCATGTTACATTTCCCAAACTTAGAGCTTTCAAAAGATAATGATTCAATATTCATTGAATTGTGCATACATGGGGAAGTCTTGTACACATTAGGCATGGGATGAATCTATAGATGAGTACGCTTGATCTTGACATTTGGCAAGTTACATATATTGTAAGGTAGAACCTCCTTAGGCTGGTACATCTATACCCAGACTCATCTAGGTGTGTGTAGTTCTCCTTTTGATGTGTGTCATGTCAAAACGCATAAGTATGGTTCTCATTTTATTTCTATAAGCATTGCATTCATGATTCACTAAGATTTGAAGCCTTTTTCACTTTGAATTACACCTCAAAATAAGCCCTTTCATACAAATGCTTCACAAAATAATAGCTACATACAAAAACTGCCTACCTTTTGAGCTAGTAGCTAGACTATGGTATATGGGTGCTCTTTTGAGAAGATTTGTTCTTATTTGTCAAAGTGAATTTGGGAGAACGAAAATGATCAAGAAGTGATGTTATGTTCAGAAAAGAAAAGAAAAAAATGAATAGGGAAAAGAAAAGAAAAAGAAAAAGAAAAGAAATTGAAAAGAAAGAAAAAGAAATAAAAGAAGTTGTGAGTATCTCTTCAAAATGTCAATTCAATCAATAGAAGGAGTTTACCCTTGTGTTTCGTGTGTAATAAGCCAATCAGTTCCTTTTGGCTTCGTTATCCGTCTTCTGGGAAATTGATCGAAAGTTTGGATTGAGTATTCATTTATCATTGGTCAGTTGCTAGCTCATTCTAAACTTCACATGACCATAACTGTTTGTCCACTTTTCACCCATTTCCCAAAGCCTTCTTCATATTCTTTTTCCGGCTTCTTTTCTATGTGCATTGTGATCTTTGACTTGTGTTTTGAATTGTTTACCATATTACATTGCGGACACATTTTCATAAGTCGTAGATAGGTGAGTGTCTCAAAAACATTTACTCATAAAGAAAATCACCTTTTACATACATTGAGTGTTCGAGTGTGCCGTGAGAGTCCATTTGTCAAAAGATCATGCAAGAGCCGAAATTCTATAGTGAAACTCTTTGTGCTACGCCGTTATGTAAATCTCAGCCATGTTTATGTATCATTCTTGCCCTCGTTATTCTTAGGTTATGATTCATTATGTTTTCAAAGCTTTATGTTGAGATTTGTTTCTTGATGGTGTAGTAGCCAATGCTTGCAACCCTTGTCCTGGTATTGTCTGTTGTGTTTGCTTGAGGACAAGCAAAGGTCTAGCTTGGGGGTGTTTGATAAGTGAATATTTGTATGGTTTTAACTCCCAATTTAACTCGGTTTTGTATGTCATTTGAGCTTTGTTAAGCCACTTTATGAGCTAATATCGTCTTCTAGGCGAATTTCTATGTTCTAACCTGTTTTGTAGGGAAAGTGACGTTTCTACGCCCTTTTTCTATATTCCCGAGCATTTGCCTAGAACCCGACGATTTGAAGAAGCAAGCTTGACCAAGTGAAATGCATTTCAAGAAGGTTCACTAATTCGAAAGAGAGAAGAAGTAAAGACAGTTTCGCAATTGTCGGAAGATCAATCAGTTAGGCGAAGAATTCATCGCTTTACATCAAACCCTATCAACAAACCCGACTCAAGAGGTCAAGGGGGATGTTGGAAGTCAAGTCAAAGCAAAGGGAGATGAAGCGTTAGTCAAAAGCTTCCAGATGACCACTTACCCGATCGGGGAAGTGTGTACCCGATCGGGTAAGTGTGCTGCTTCGCACAATATGCTTCAACTTCCTATTTTTGTCTTATATGTTTAATGCTTGACCCCTTCCCCAAGAAACCTAATGCTATATAAAGAGTGCTCCAGCCACTCTTCTCAACACACCTTTCTACAATCCTCTTCTCTTCTCTTCTACATTTCTTTACAAAACCTAGATTAGGAGGAGGGGGAACTAGCCTCCCTTCTCTCATTTTCTTCTTCTTTAGTCTTTAGATCTTAGTTTATTTCTGTCCATTTCACATCAAAACTTTAGCTTAGATTAATAGGAATTTCAATCTTTGTAGTCTACTTTGTTGGGTACAAGTGTTGTAATTCAAGAATCGTTTATTATGTGCAAGGATTTTCTATTATTGTTATCATTATCGTCATTGATCGCCATATAGGTATTTCTGTTTTATCCCTTGTTTAATGTTCTTATTGTTTTCCATTTGATTGTTATTCGCTTTACATATTGTCTTAGATTCATTTTAGTACCGTTATAATTGTTGTTTCATTTCCTAGATTGTCAATTAGCGTCGTTATTATCGCCATATAAAGAGTCAAAATCAAATAAACATGTATATCCTAGTTTTCATTGTTAATATCATTTTGGATTTAAACATTATCATGAGTAAGTAGTCACCTTTCTAGGGTGTAGGGTAGCCATGTTAGATTGATTAAAAGATGATAATTGGATAAAGAAATTATGCCTTTAAACCGTTGTGTCTATGCATGTTTGGATTGTAACGATAGTTAACAATTTCTGGCCGGAAATCATCGACTAGTATGGAATTCTTTTCCAAGGTAGACATACGAGAATTAAATAGACAAAGCATGACATGGTAGATTAAGACGTATTAAATCGCCTAAAAAGCCTGCTAGACCATCTGATCTATGATTGTAATGAACACATCATTCTTACGAACTCACAATGAATTATTTGCATGTTGCAAATCCAATTTCATCAATATGTCAATCTACATGTGTGAACCTATTTCCCTAGATGCTTTTCATTACTTGCTTTATTATTTTCGTTTGTTTTTATTTTGTTTTCATTTATGCTTTATATTAGTTTAGATATCAAAATCCCAAAAACCCAGAAATCATTAGATAGAACTCAATTGCGAGACACTTCACATTCTATAGGAAACACCATCTCCCAGAGGATCGACCCCTACTTCCCTAATTACATTAATTTGTTATTAGCCTAGTCTGGGTAATTTATCTTTGTATTGGGCTTGCGACATGCCCGATCATAACTACCACTAGAAGCAATGATCCCGGTAGGGTTGCTGGCTCCTAAGGACTGGTACTCTTCTATTTGGTGATCACTAAAATCACCTCTATACCCTCCAAAACTCTTAACGCCATAGTCGGTACCACAATAATCAGGTTCGGTCTGCTGCACACCTGCATCATAAGTAGTACCATACCCCCCTTCGGGCCAAGTATAGAAAGACGGGTGGGGGCCCTCAGGTCTAATCACACCTTACCTAGCAAAGTGGTCATAAATGGGGTGCAAAGCAAGCTGCTGGTTGGACTGAATCCTATTAATGGACAAGGTCAAGGCTTCAAACATGGCAGTCACGTCGCCCGTAGCATGGGTCGACTGAGAGGATGATCCTACCTCAGGGCGGTGGGATCTAATCTGAACGGGGGGGTTGATATGTGAATATTTGTATGATTTTATCCCCTCATTTTAGCTCGATTTGATATGGTTTATCCACTTTAAGAAGTGATTTTGTGAGCTAATCTCTCCTTTGCAGTATTTCTCGTGCTTTTATGTCATTTGTAGGAATTTAGTCGTTTCTACTTCAAATCTCGTCATTTGAAGGAAATATGAGCAAGGAGAAGCTAAGAAGAACGATTACGCGAGGTTAAGATGGCATGCTATAAAGATCTAGAGGTTCCGAGTCAAAGGGAACAAGTTTCAAGTCATTCCGAGCTCATATGCACAAGTTGCGACGGTTTTGCTATTCGTCGACGAAAGTCGTCTCAAACTTCATGGTCCGACCCTTAACTCTTGGGGACATGATCAGGCCCAAATAGGGGAGGAAATGAGGCCCAAGAGGTGTTAGTTACATCCCCGTTCGAATCTAAAGTCAATGGAGTCAAAATAGATCAAGTCACGTACCAAGGGAAGATCAAACGATAGTCAATTGACCAAGAGTGCAACATCCCCGATCGGATTACCACTTCCCCGATCGGGGAAGTTTGCTGACGTACGCATCTTCACGTCATCTCTCTTTCTTTAATGCAAGGCTTAATGGCTTGTTTAATGGGCATGAATCCGGACGCATTTTGGCAGCCTCTCAACCCTATAAATAGCCTAGCCTCTACACAACTAAGATGTACACAAAAAACACTTCTCTTCTCTCTTTAGTTTAGTTTTTCTTCTTTCTCTCATTTTCTTCTTAGTTTTAGTTTAGTTTTAGTTTTCTCTAGTTTAGTTTAGTTTAGGTCTAAGATTGTATGGTTCTACTTGTAATTGGAACTCAAGTTTTCGGGTTTGTAATTCCTATTCAAGTTCTTGTTCCATTTCAATCTTTGCTCATCCCTTCCGGTAATCTTTATTCTCGTTTTACATTATAGTTTCATTTTCTTTTAGTATTTCCTTTATCATGTTTATCGTTCTTAGTTTTATAATCTTAGTTTCTCTTTCATTGTTAATCATGCATAAGTAGTCACCTTTCTAGGGTGTAGGGTAGCCATGTTAGATTGATTAAAAGATGATAATTGGATAAAAGAAATTGAGCCTTTAAAACGTTGTGTCTATGCATGTTTGGACTATAACGATAGTTGACGATTTTTGGCCAAAATCATTGACTAGAATGGAATTCTTTTCCAAGATAGAGATACGGGAATTGAATAGACAAAGCATGACATGGTAGATTAAGACCTAGTAAATCGCCTAAAAGCCTGCTAGACCATCTGATCTATGATTGTAATGAACACATCATTCTTACGAACTCACAATGAATTACTTGCATGTTCTAAATCCAATTTCATCAATATGTTAATCTACATGTGTGAACCTACTTCCCTAGATCATTTTCTTTATTGTATTGTTATCATTTTTATTATAGCATCTAGTAACTAGTGACAACATTTGCCAATCGTCCAAGGTAGAGTTCTAACCATAACTATTCACAAGTATCTCCCGTCTCCCCGAGATCGACCCCTTACTTCCCTAATTACATTAATTTGTTGTTAGCCTAGTCTGGGTTATTTATCTTTGATTAGGGTACGCGACAACCCTGTCAAATTTTGGCGCCGTTGCCGGGGAGCACGGTTTTGTTTATTTGTGATTAGTAGAGTTTTACCTTGTCTTTTTCTTTTCTTTTCTTTTGTCTCGAGGAACACTTGTTCCTTGAGATTTTTCTCACCTTTTCCTTGTAGTATAGTGACTCTTTTCAGGTAATAGGAATATTTTCTTTCAAAGGGATTGCTTTATTTTCTCTCAATGACTATCTATTTCCAACCACCACAATGCGAGAATGAGCCTTTCCATGAATACCTCGACCGATTTTATAGCTATTCTAACCATATTATCTCTCTTGGGTATACCCTTGATGAGACCTATATGAGAGATGTCGTGCTTCATGGAATGCTCATTGAGTGTCATAGCCTGGCTATGCAATTGAGTGCTGGAAGTTTTTATCAGAAGAGAGGAAAAGAACTTTGGATTTTCTTGGACTTTATGGCATCCCAATCTTGGGATGAAACGCACCGGCGGTTGAGAATCCAAAAGCAAATCAATGAAATGATGGCTCAAGTTCAAATGCTCAAAGGGGAAAAGGAAGAACCCACGTTTAAAAAATGTAAGCCAATCAATTTTTCTCATGCTTTTTCACCTCCCTCATGTCAGTCTATTTCTCCCCAATCATATGAATTAATAGATGATGATGATGATGGTCCAACCTTTTCTATTGAAAGTCACTCTAATGTCATTCCATTTGACAATTTTGAGACCCCCATTATTGATATTGACCATATGGTAGTCGAGACTTTAGACAAGGATGTTGTTAAGCCCATTTGTGACTCCAATGGAGGGTCGTCGATCGAGTCATATGATTTCTTTGAAAATCCTTTCGCTAAGGATATTCCAGATTTATTTGAAAATGATATTGGGTTTTGTGAACCTAGCCTTGAAATTAAGTGGGATCAACCACCCATTTTTGATTCTCAATCCTTTGATTCACCCTACCCCCAATTAGAGTCCACTAATGATATTTTGGGAACTAATTGTTTGTTCCATGATCTTAAACATTTCACTCCATCTCTCACTGACGAGTGGAGCAGTTCAGTGGTCATCTATGAAGTTTGTCATGCGCACAATGATAAGATATATCAATTCTTACCTTCAATATTTCATGCCTATATCTTGTCAATTGCTTACATATGTTTTTGTATAGCTCATGCGCAGGTATATGATCGACTTCTAAGGGCATTGACATGCTTTTTAAGGCACAAAGAATGATTTTCATTAATAAAGAGTCTAGCAAGACATTTAAATAAAGCTTCGCGGGAGGCAACCCGTGTTTTATTATATTTTTGTTATGAAATAAATTATTTTTGTTGGACAATTTAATAATGTTAATGTTAATAATTCATTTGGTTTTGGTTCTAATAGCTTTGACAATAAGACAATAATTTTATCTAGTATTGTAGTAGCTTGTTCATCACAGGTACTTTGGTGCTTGGGTTGTACTTTGCCCCCGTTTTCAAGCTAGCTTGGGGGAGCTGCTGCACGGTTGTATGTTTTCTTTTCTTTCTTTACCATTTTGTTGAGTCGTCCCCCATTCCTTTGTTGGTTATGTTGTCCTTCTTTGTGTTTTCTGCGCTTAAACCAGTTTCGCACATTGAGGACAATGTGTTATTCTAGCTTGGGGGAGGGATTTAGTTTGTGTCGTTGTTTATTTAGTCTAGTTGTTTATTGAATTTGAAAAATTTGAAAAATCCAAAAAAATTAAAAAAATTAAAAATTTTAATAAAAGTTGTGTGTTTTGTCCACCCAATTGTGTTGTGCATAATGTCATTCCTCAATGCATTTCCCTTATTGTAGCTTTTTAGCCAATGTTTCACGCTTTTGACGGGATTTTGCATACATGGGGATGTCTTGTACACAGTGGGTGAGGGATTGATTTTAGACTTATTAGGCTTGATCTTGACTTTGGCAAACTACATATACGGTAAGGTAGAGCCTCTAGTGATCGGTACATCTATACCCGATCCCAATTAGGTGTGTGTAGTTTCTCCTTATGATTTGCGTCACATCAAAAACGCACAAGTATGGTTTTCATTCCATTTCTAGTAAGCATTACATTCATGATTTAAAAAGCATTTGAAGCCATTCACTTTGAATCCATTGCCTAAATTTAGCCCCTTTTCACATTGTTTCACATTTCATTAGCTACATGTAAAAATATTGCCTACCTTGTTAAGTTAGTAGCTATACCGTTTGTGTTTGGGTGCTCAATTAGGATATTGTTCAAGTTATGTCAAAGTGATCTTGGTTGGACGGAATTACTGATTGCCGTGCCGAAGAAAAAGAAAAAGAAAAAATAAAGAGAGTTCAAAGAAAGAAAAAGAAATGAAAAAAAATGATGTTGAATATGAAAGAATGAAAAGAAAGAAAGAAGCATGTATTGAAAAGAAAAAAATGGTTTATGAAAAAAAGAAGAAGTTGTGAGTGTTATTTCCATGATCCGAAATCCAAAAAGTTGGGAAATTCACTCTTGTGTTGCCATGAGTATAAGCCAATTTGCTATTTTTGGCTTAGTTTTATTTTCTTGGGAATGGTTCCGAGTTTTGATTGAGCATCCTTGCATAATTGGTATGTTGCTAGCTTGACCTTAGCTCCACATTACCATAATTCATTTGTCCACTTTGTTACCCATCTCCCATAGCCTTCTTCTTGCTTTTGGCATCTTTCTATGCTTTTCATCATTGTTTTGATTTGTAGTTTTGGAATGTTTACCATATTAGATTGCGAGCGCATTCTCATGAGTCGTAGATAGGAGAGTGCCACTCAAATATAAAATAATATTTCCTTGATTTATATAAAAAATTTCAGTGTTGAGTGCACCGTGAGAGTCCATTGTCAAAAGATCATGCAAGAGCCGAAAAGTCTATTTTATGTTCCTTATGCTGCGCCGTTATGTAAATCTCAACCATGTTTTGCATTTTCCCTATGCCCACGTTGTTTCGGGATGTATTTCATTGTGCTCTATAAGCTACTTGATGGGATTTGCATTTGGTTGGATTGATTGTTGCTCGTCGCCCTTGTCCTTGTCATGTTTGTTATTGTATGCTTGCTTGAGGACAAGCAAGGGTTTAGCTTGGGGGAGTTTGATAAGTGAATATTTGTATGATTTTATCCCCTCATTTTAGCTCGATTTGATATGGTTTATCCACTTTAAGAAGTGATTTTGTGAGCTAATCTCTCCTTTGCAGTATTTCTCGTGCTTTAATGTCATTTGTAAGAATTTAGTCGTTTCTACTTCAAATCTCGTCATTTGAAGGAAATATGAGCAAGGAGAAGCTAAGAAGGACGATTACGCGAGATTAAGATGGCATGATATAAAGATCTAGAGGTTCCGAGTCAAAGGGAACAAGTTTCAAGTCATTCCGAGCTCATATGCACAAGTTGCGACGGTTTTGCTATTCGTCGACGAAAGTCGTCTAAAACTTCATGCTACGACCCTTAACCCTAGGGGACATGATCAGGCCCAAATAGGGGAGGAAATGAGGCCCAAGAGGTGTTAGTTACGTCCCCGTTCGAATCTATAGTCAATGGAGTCAAGGTAGATCAAGTCACGTACCAAGGGAAGATCAAACGATAGTCAATTGACCAAGAGTGCAACATCCCCGATCGGATTACCACTTCCCCGATCGGGGAAGTTTGCTGACGTACGCATCTTCACGTCATCTCCCTCTCTTTAATGCAAGGCTTAATGGCTTGTTTAATGGGCATGAATCCGAACGCATTTTGGCAGCCTCTCAACCCTATAAATAGCCTAGCCTCTACACAACTAAGATGTACACAAAAAACACTTCTCTTCTCTCTTTAGTTTAGTTTTTCTTCTTTCTCTCATTTTCTTCTTAGTTTTAGTTCAGTTTTAGTTTTCTCTAGTTTAGTTTAGTTTAGTTCTAAGTTTGTATGGTTCTACTTGTAATTGGAACTCAAGTTTTCGGGTTTGTAATTCCTATTCAAGTTCTTGTTCCATTTCAATGTTTGCTCATCCCTTCTGGTAATCTTTATTCTCGTTTTACATTATAGTTTCATTTTCATTTAGTATTTCCTTTATCATGTTTATCGTTCTTAGTTTTATAATCTTAGTTTCTCTTTCATTGTTAATCATGCATAAGTAGTCACCTTTTCTAAGGTGTAGGGTAGCCATGTTAGATTGATTAAAAGATGATAATTGGATAAAAGAAATTTAGCATTTAAAACGTTGTGTCTATGCATGTTTGGACTATAACGATAGTTGACGATTTTTTGCCAAAATCATTGACTAGAATGGAATTCTTTTCCAAGATAGAGATACGGGAATTGAATAGACAAAGCATGACATGGTAGATTAAGACCTAGTAAATCGCCTAAAAGCCTGCTAGACCATCTGATCTATGATTGTAATGAACACATTATTCTTACGAACTCACAATGAATTACTTGCATGTTCTAAATCCAATTTCATCAATATGTTAATCTACATGTGTGAACCTACTTCCCTAGATCATTTTCTTTATTGTATTGTTATCATTTTTATTATAGCATCTAGTAACTAGTGACAACATTTGCCAATCGTCCAAGGTAGAGTTCTAACCATAACTATTCACAAGTATCTCCCGTCTCCCCGAGATCGACCCCTTACTTCCCTAATTACATTAATTTGTTGTTAGCCTAGTCTGGGTAAATTATCTTTGCATCGGACTTGCGACAGGCCCGCTCAGGGGTCATTGGGGGTAATATCTCCAACAGGAAGAAAGTAAGGGGGACGGGGTAAGATAGCCTCACCCTCCTGAAGTTGAGGACGCTGCCTAAGTAATGGAATCTTGCTTACCTCAGTGATCAACTTGACCGAATCACGGCCAGCTATCCTCCAAATCATATGGGGGTGAGAGACACGAAACCAATTAAGCTGAACAAAATAATCATAATCCAACCCATTTCCCATCTCGGTGGGAGGTGTAGTCAGTGCCTGGAGGTCAGTGGTGGCTTGGTTAAAACCACAAACTCGTATAGCAAGGTGAGTGATAAGACCTCCATAAACAATGCTAGTGTTCTTAGGATTAGTAGCTTTAGTCAACTGAACAGCAAAATAGTACGGAAGACTAATCGACCATGGTTCTTCACCATTCACATTCAAGAACCCTCCTAAGATTTCTAACTCTACCATTCTCACCAAATGAGGTTCAGCTCGGCCCAAAAAGGTCCATTCCATAAATCTTTGCCAGATTCTAATGGCGAGATGATGGATATGTTGGTGTGGGACATGGTCCCAACGAGAGACAGGGTAAGTAGAAATGGCGCTCCAAACCTGGCTAACATCAAAGCTTTCGGGAGGTGAGGTAACAGTATCCTTAAAGGTGAGACCGAATTGGCTGGCAAAGGTCCCTAAGTCCATACTATAGTCATCATTAAACAATCAAAACCGGACTTGAGGGATGGAGCCTCTATTCCTAGACCTATGCAACTCAAATGAGCTCAAGAATTCAAGGGTTAATTGAGGGTAAGTCTTATAACTAAAGTTCATACTAGCATTCATTCCTAGACCCCTAAATAACACCTTGACATGCTCATAAAGCTTCATGTGTCTTAAAGAAGAAACATCTAGGAATTTTGTAGCTCTCATACCTTTGCTTTTAATAATACACCATTTTTGCCATTGCTTGGTTGAACTAAACTCTACATCCGGAAAGTCAGAATCATGCATAGCATCTTGTCCTTCTTGACTCCCGGTTTGATCATCGGCTTCTATCATTTCTATGTCTTCTTCTTGGGCTCTACTACTTTCTCCTTGGTTGGAGGTTCTTGCCCTCTTTGATCTCCTTATTGTAGGTGTCATTTGCTAAGAGAAAACTAGTATTAAAACACTTCATCATAAACATAAATTGATAGCATAAGTGTTAGAATACTAAGCTTTAAGCACAAATTCAAGCATAGATACCTTAGTGAAACATTATCATGCTACCTTTGAGCACAAATTGATGCTCTTAAGCATAACAATATGTCACTAAGATGAGCAACAATACACTTGAATCATGAGTTTGGCCACTACTCAAAGGTACTAATGCTAAATTAACATAATATGATCATAAGTTCATAGTATAAAGCATGAATTCAAGCATCATACTACCACTTAAGCATAAGTTCTTAGCATATAGTAAAGATGAGTATCCTAATTGGAAAATGAGCATTCAAATCATAGTAAGCATACTAATTAATCACTAACATTCACTCTATAACATGTAAGAAACATTAGATATCCAATTTAAACAAGTTTTTCAAGTAAAATCAAGAACCCCCAAATTTGGGTTAGGGTTTGCTCATGTTGGATTTCTGAAAAATAGAGAGATTGAAGTAACTAAAGTAGAATTAACTTACTTGATAATGCTTAGATGTTGCCTTGGATGAACTATAGTGACAAATTTTGTAAGAAAAGACTAAGAAATGGAGGTTTTTGAGAAATTTTGAGCTTGAAGTTGAAGAACACGGAAATATGGCAGCAAGCAAAGGGTAGAAAGTTGGCTTTATAGAAGAAATTAGAACAGAATACGAAGCAGACAACTTACCCGATCGGGTAGTCACAAATCCGATCGGGGAAGTTCGCTGATCCGGTTTTTGTTTCTTTTTTCTTTGCTACTTGCTCTTACCTTTTGGCTATGTCCTTGAACATACTTACTAACCTCAATAATCTTGGCAACATGGGCCAAGGATAGCTCCTTCTTGTCTCAATATGTCCTCCAATTCCAAGTACGAAAAACTATCAACTAAGCATGCATTTCTAAAAATGAAAATAACAAGTAAAACGAAAATTGTTTCCTAACTATTACAGCTCAAAATCCAAAAAGAAATGTCCAAATAAAACAGTCCAAATCATTGTCTAATAAGTGGAATAAAGAATGCATAAAAGAGAAAATAAAGGGAAAGACGGGTTCCCTCCCGACAAGCGCATTTTTAAGTCATGCTAGACTTTGAATTTTTGTCCCTCCTTAAGCCTTGTGAAGGGATTTGAGCTCTTTTGCAGCTTGATTCCGTCCTTGAGTTTTTCATTTACCGTTGCCAACATCCATGGCAATCTCATTCAAAAATACTTCCGAAGCTTTGAATGCTTCGAGGTCACCATCTTCTACACTCAATACATTCCCCTTTCTATCAAAGGTGGCACTTGATCCATCCATTTCAAAGGTGATCTTCTCTCCTTGCACATCTATACAAGCCCCAACTGTATTTAGGAAGGGTCTTCCTAATATAATATAGTCGTCTCTTTCTTTCTTTGAAAATATGACATAAAAATCAACGGGAATAAGGAAGTATCCAATCCGAATGAGGACATCTTCCACAATTCCTGCTGGAGGATGCATAGATCCATCGGCTAGTTGAAGGCTAGTATTAGTAATCTTCATTTGTATTGGGCAATGGTCGTGATAGAAAGAAAAAGGCATGACGCTAATAGCGGCTCCAAAATCACACAATGCATTTCTGACCTTATGAAGACTCATTGTGAAAGAAATATTAAAACAACCTGGATCTTTAAGTTTTGAGGGAATGATAACCTTCCCTTCTTCAAGGGGAGGTTCTTTGTGAGAATCTTTGGTTGCTTCTTTTTCTCTAGATGTCTTGCCAATCCTTGCCTCCAACCTTGAGAAAGCTTCGTCATTTGCTTTTGTCGTTTCAACAACTCTTTCTTCTAATTTCCCTTGAGCTTTTATCAATGTCATGATCAAAGCTTCAAGACGGGATGTCTCCTCTTGTGTAGGGACTCGGGTTGGTTTGGTTAGTGTAGGATTATTGCAAAGTTCGTGGGGTAACCTAAAGATGGGCTCCTTACTCTTTCCATTCCCAAGAGGATGATCACAAGGTTTGTCACTAATCATGTCAATTGTGACTATTAATGGTTCTTCACTCTCTTGGGTGGTTTGGCTAGAACTCGACGGGGTCAACTCTTCCACTCTCTTTTGGAGAGACAAAATGGTTGATTTGAGTGAGCTTAAGCTAGAAAAGAAGTATGAGTACATGTTATGTTGGGCTTGGATTACTTCCCTTAACTTGACATCTACTTTTGCTATCACATGATCATTTTGAAAGGATGAGTGTGGCATTGTGAGGTGTATGTATTAGTGGGTTGAGTTTGGCGAAATTGTGGGTGAAAGGGGTTTAATGGTGTGAGTCTATTCCCACATCATTGAGGTACATGCCCTATTCCTCCACAAAGTTCACAAGGTGTTGTTAGTGAGGTAAATGGGTTTAAAACTTTTGGGCGATATAAAGTACTTTTTGGGGTGGTTTCGTTTGGTTGAACGGGACAAGCTAAGGAAATGGTAGTGTCAACATCACATGAAGTTTCCACTCGGCTTTTCTTTCGCTCTCCCCCATTACTTTGTGAACCTTCCCCATTTTCTTTTTGTGAATTAATTGATAGGTTTGACATAGTGGTTTGAGGTTTAAACCTACGGTGAAAAGCGATGACGATCTCTTTCCACCCCATTGGTTTTGTGGCATCCTTTAAACGACGGGTGAACCACCATTTAGCTTCTCCCTTTAGTGATAAAGGAAAGAGAGTTTCTCTAATTTGGTTTTGGGTGATTCCCTCCCTCATACAAGTTTGACACAATTCACAAAACATTTGGATATGGTGTGATGGGTTTTCATTTGGCATACCACTAAATTGGTTACCCTCAATGAGAACAATCACTAGTAGAAAAAGTGCCATTCACATCATTTTTTTAGGTTTATTTACATCGGTTTTGGGCGATGTTTCTGGGGGCGTTGTTTACAGCTATTTTAGCAAAAACATCGGTTGTACAACCGATGTTAATGACATTAAAATTACATCGGTTAGTAGGTATAACCGATGTTAATAAGGTCTTAATTTCATCACTTTTCCATCAAAACCGAGGTAAATATGACCTTATTAACATCAATTATGCCTAAAACCGATGTATTTTACCTGTTAGTAACCGATGTAAATTATATTAACATTCATTAATTACATCGATTTTGGATCAAAAACGCTGTAAATATCACCTTATTTACATCAATTATAACTTAAACCGATGTATTTTACCTGTTATAAACATCGGTTTTAATTAGTAAACGATGTAAACTATATTAACATTCAATAATTACATCGATTTTGGATCAAAAACACTGTAAATATCACCTTATTTATATCAATTATAACTTAAACCGATGTATTTTACCTGTTATAAACATCGGTTTTAATTAGTAAACGATGTAAACTATCTTAAATTGCAATTACATTAACATCGGTTCTTTTCTATAACCGATGTAAATTTGAGCAATGCAAATTCAATAATATAGCCGCAGTTAAATGCTGCATAAAATTCAGCAGCACCTTCTTTGCAAAGTTCACATTCCCACACTATTTAATACCTGCAAACTGGATCGATAATGACACAAACAATAAACCAGCAACCTCACGGCTTCCAACAAACACAACTTCATTTCATACCAAAAAATGCCATACATATTACAATCCATCCATTCAACAAAGTAATTAAAAACAGTACTAGCTAGATCCTACGACAAAAAATGTTTTATGTGTTCGGTTGCAGTTTCTAAGAATCTACACCTATTACATACATTAGATGTTCTTTACACAATAAAGTGACCACAGTTCTCGAACCTCGTTCATTAGTTCAGTGTTCATTTCCGTACCTGAAACACACTACATAAAAACGGACGATAATCAGGGAGTGAACGCAATTTTAGAAGAGGTAGGCACTTAAAAAAAAATTACATAAAAATATATTTGTACACAAATTCAAACAACGTCATTACATATTAAGAAATCGATATACCTTTTCTATGTCGTCCTTCGATGATGCGTAGTGTAAGGTAATATAATACATCCACTTCATAACATAATAACCACACTCATAACTTCCTGGCTGTTGAGGGCACTATATTTTTACAAATTTAATAGTTAAGTAAAGACTATAAGCTCAAACATATACGCTACAATCACAAGGTAATAATAAATTAAATAAAGTGACTTAGTAAGCCCCGTTATTTAATAATTTAAACAAGTATAGTATCAAACTATCATTTTGATTATTCTCCGAATCAATCTTCAACGTGCAAAATGGAAGATTGGACAAAGATCACATAACACCAAAATCAAACATTTTCTAGATGAATCAAAATGCATGAACAAAATATATAAATACATGGGGTAGGCTGGTAAGAGCGGCGTAATTGGATTGTTAAGAAAGACAACTTCATACCTCGATCATTTTTATTTGAAGCTCGTTTTTTTTTTACATATTGCGCGTTCCAGCCCTAAAAGAATACCTTTTCCAAGCCCTAAAATGTTATACATGAAAAGTAATCATATTACCTATCATTCATACATAAATAAATGACTATAATTAAATGTTGTTAGTCAATTGAACTTACAATGATAAGCAACTTTTTATCTCCCATTTCTTCTTTGTCGCTTGATCCGAGTCAAAAATATATGCAATATTATCTCGAAGATAAAATACAACCATCATTCAATGCGAGCTATATAAAATAACATCCAATGCGAGCTATATACAACATTCTTTGCTTACAGGCCGTAAGTCTATTTAAATATCAGCTAAGATATAAGGTAGTCTTTGACAAAAAATAAATAAATAAATATAATGGTTAAAAAAATGACGATCAAACGATCAATTCATTGCAACAGCAAACTCAGGTGTCTGGCTGGTCCCATTACTTACTAGATGGATAGCATTTGACACATTATCTCGTCGAGTGTCAGCCGAATGCGATGTGGGCCTGTCAGCAGTAGTTCTAGTTAAATCATTGATGAAATGACTTTAAAATGGAAGTAAAATAGTGAAAATTCTAACTTTTTTTGTCTATTTGTGATTTTACTTTATATGCACCATAATACAAATGAGGTTCGACAACCTGAAGTCTCCATTCTTTGGCTTCTTAGGATCAGCAAAGCGGACGACCAATGGCTTATCACAGCCCTGAGGAGAATAAACTAAAAATGTAAGTAATCATCGTGATTGAGATAAATGCTGATATACAAACAAGCATATTACTCTCATCATATATGTTCCATGCAATCCGTTGATTGCAGCCACCGCCATACATCTCTGAGTAAAGCCTACAAAACCTAATCCTACAGCAGTATAGAAAACAATAATATCAGTTGTTATTGACATAAAAAGGCCTAAGTAATCACCACATGCAGCAAAAGAACATAGACTTGGATAACGTTGAGGATATCTGCTGTTCGAGCTCCAGAACAAATATAAATTAATGAACTTTTTAATCTATATATGTCATGTTTTTAAATAGGGGATGTTTATGATGATTTGAATAACTTCCAATAAGACTGGAGACACAAATTCAACCAAGATACTTAGCTGATATTTAAATAGACTTACGGCCTGTAAGCAAAGAATGTTGTAAATAAAAAACTAGGGATGAAAATAGCAACAAACTAAATAAAAAAACTTGAATGAGAGAATCATAAACAGAGAGCTAACCACGGCTTCGCTTCGAATCATCACGCATGATGTAAATATCAGTGACAACTCCATATGAAGAAAATATCTGACAGAAAAAGAAAACAAAACAAGATAAGGCTATATTAAAAGGAGTTTGATTCCAAATGCTAAACCACTTCGATAAGAAAGAAAATGATATAATTAACTCGTCGAGTACTTGTAAACCAACAATAATTTACATGGAAAGGCTTTTCTCACGACGAAAATAATAGTCCCTGACTTAACAGTGAGGGTAGGTTAAACTCCCTTCATCTCATTTATATCGTCCCCTTTTAACTTTTAATATTCAACTTTGACTGTTACTTTCTCATGATATACTATAGTTACAACTTTTTGGTAATGCTAATACGAACATAGTTGTTTAATCAAACGCAACAAGTTTGACCTAATAATTTTACATATATTTGGAGAAATTAATAGTCAAAATAGACAATCAAAACCAAGAGGCCTTATTTTTGGGATAGAGGGAGTAGTATTCAAAGTTTTCATGGTTTGACATCATATATTTAATGATTGAGATGAAGCTAATACTTCTGCAATCTCCTCTTTTGACGCATCTCTGTTGAGGCCATTTACATACAACTTGTGCACCTTGTCCTTAGTCTCCGTACACACTGTAAAAAGCGAAGCGTAAATTGAACTAATCTTCATAGTGAAAACGTCGACAACATGTTGTTCAATATTTTGGCAAAATAGGCAAGAAATAAGATGTCACTTGTGTGTCAGACCAATGAGATGTTCAAGAATTGTCAGTTTCTTTCAAGCATGAAAGAGGAAATACCTTGTCCTGTAAAGTTTGAATCATGTTGCTCCAGACCTAGACAGTGTGTCCCTGCAAAAAAAAAAAGTTCCATATTGAGTTTTCGTTCATTATGGAATAAAGAATTGTTCTTTGGTATTGAAAAGATCGTACCTGACCTAGAAAGCGATGAACCCTGCGGCATAACGTGGTCCAAACCTAGAGGATGTATGACCCCAGAAAAAGGGCAACTGATGAGGATCAAAGAAGACTATATAAGAGCTCCCTAGTATTATTCATCTTGTGACTCGCAAGTTACGCCAGATGGCTGATAAGGTAGAAAATCTAAGGTGATTGGGTACGAGTACATGATTTTCTAAGGGTAAAGTAATAGGCTTGACTGATAACATTCATACAACAATGCAGTTCGGTATGATAATGATTTGGGGTCGGCTAACATGAATCCTTCTTCCAATTGCTTATACCGAAACCAATAATGCACCAAAAAAGGAAAAAGGGAAATGAAATCACGAGGATACTTGTAGTTATAAGGAAATAGAGGAAATACCTAGGCGTTTCCTTTCTCCATCAGCATACTTAATTTTTAAGGAGGCCATCGCCTGAAAAAATATAGACAAGTTAGATGAGATGTAGAATGTAAAGAAGTAGAATGAATGTATAGACGACTGGGTAGGTGCATACCCCAGGGAAGGTAAAATGATTATGCAGAGCTTTTATAGCCTCCTCGGCCTCCTCTACAGATGAATACTTAACAAAGCAAAATTCTGTTGAATAACAAGAGAGAGAGCAGCAACACAGTAAAGGTAATTAGTAATTAGTAGAGTAAAATGAATACCATGTTGGCAATTTGTTATTTATTTTGGTGTTGGAAAGAGTTAATGCAAATGATTAGGATTGATATTGAGGGTTTAAGGGATAAAAGCACATTACATTAGGCGTAAGTGGTGAGGATAGTTAAGCATTAATAAGCAGTGAGGATAAACGAGTTAAATTGAGAAAATAGTTAAACCTTGCTGTAGGCGAGTCTTTTTATCAGTAAGAAGAACAACCTCAATGACGTTTCCAAAGTCTTGAAACAAATGATAAACCTAAGAAGCATGGGTATTATAAAGCTTATATATTTGCCCAACACGGTTGGACACGGAACGACACCCACCACACTCTCTATCATCGTCGACTACCACGCCATCACTCCCTTTCCTTCACGCGAACCACCACAATCCATTCTCCCTATGTCGTTTTATCCGAACTACCCTAACTCATTTGCCCAACAACCACCACCAACCACCAGCCACAATAATCACAATAATCATAATAATCATAATCCCAATAATCATAATAATCACAATAATCATAATCATACTAACAATCATAATCATAATCGTATTAAATTGAAAGAAAAGACGAGAGTTTTATGTTGTTAAAACTTACAGATATATGTGGACGATAGTAGACGCGCGGGTATGTGCTGGTGACGACGGATTGGGGTGGTCACGGGTGGTGACAACAATTGCAGTGAAGGGGACGATAGTAGCAGGCGCGCGATTGTTGTACGTAACAGCAGATTTTGGTGACGGCGATTGTGGTATTGTGGTAGACGACTTGTGGTGGTCGCGGGTGGTGAAGGGGAGGCCGGCGCTTGGTGGTGAAGGGGAGGACGACGACTGGTGGTGAAGGGGATGGAAAGCGTGGGTCTTATGCGGTTGTTTGAGAAATTAGGTTTTGCTTAGTCAACTTATTTGAGAAGTAGCAGTGTACGTATTATTTGAGAAGTAGTGTACGTATTATTTGAGAAGTATTGCTTTTTGTGACGTTGGTTCACTAATTAACCGATGTAATATAAATTTTATCTGATTAAATTAACATCGGATTCAGCAAAACCGATGCAACACAAATAAATTAATATCGACTTCAAATAACCGATGTTAATGGTCGATGTAAATAATAATAAATAAATAAAAGTAACATCGGTTTCAGCAAAACCGATGAAACATAAATAAATTAATATCGGTTTTCAAATAGCCGATGTTAATGACCGATGTAAATAATAATTAAAAAAAATATATATCATTTTGTTTTTAAAACCGATGTCAATAACTAAGGTTAGGCTATTTACATCGCTTTTATTAAAAAGTGATGTTAATAAGGCGATGTCAATGGCACTTTTTCTACTAGTGAATCAAAGTCATATGGACCCTTAAGATCCCACTAGCAAGTTCAAAAACCCGGTACCTTGGATCTTCCTTTTTTTAGCACCATTTTTGTCAACCTACAAGAAAAACATAAAAAGGAAAGTTAGTGACGATTAAAGGTACGGTTGCACCTAAAATTGGTAGAATTTTAAACAAAAATCAGCAATACATAGATAAACAAAACCGTGCTCCCGGGCAACGGCGCCAAAATTTGATCGTGCTTGTCGCGAGCCCGATGCAAAAATAATTACCTACACTTAGGCTAACAACATAAGGAATGTAATTAGGGAAGTAGGGATCGATCCTCAGGGAGTACGTGTTAACTATGAATTGCTATGAAGTGATTTTCATTTAAGTTCGAGTCATTTGAGGTGGTTGTCTAAACTACTAACATAAAATAAAATGACAAGTATGTAAATGACGATATTTAAATGACAAGTATGCAAATTGCAATAAAATGAATCTAATCTAATTGACGATAATTAAAATGACAAGTATTGAAAGGCTACCTAACTAAACTAATAAAATGACAATAAAGTAAACTATCTAAGAACGATAATAAAATGACGGTAAAGTAAACTAACTAAACAACAATAAAATAAACTATCTAAAACGGTAAAATAAACTATCTAATCAAATTGATATAGTGAAATAAAAATTCATGTAAAACGATTTAAAAGCTTTATTGATACCAACATTAGAATTACTACGATTGTCTAAGCCTTGTAGCGGTATATTCCTCTCGAATTCGTACCGACTTTTTAATGGGTCCTAACGTCCTCTCAGCCTGGTTAGGTGATGAACGGTTTGTCGCGTACCGCTCAAGCAAAACAATTTATAAATCCCAACTAATGCGATAGCGGAAGTCGGGGTCGAACCACAAGGATGGAGGGGGTCAACTACAAGTTTTTTTGAATCCTATTCTAGCCTAATAATTGATTGATGGGAAGATTAACTAAAAACTAGGAAAAACAAGTAATCGCTAAGTAATAAAGATGTAAACAATTAAGGGAAAGACTAAGGTGAAGGGTTCACCTTAGGGGGATTAATGGGCTAGTCGGGTAATTAGCAAATGGGTAAGTAATTCGAGTAAAATCGATTGCTAATGTCTCAACAATCGATAATCATCAACAAAGCCATCGCATTTGTCTCAAATCACCCATATAAACACTTAGTCTAATCGTCTCTACCACCGTCGCTTAAGAGAAAATCAAACCAAGCTTGATAAAATGGCAACTTTCGTTCACACATTTCATCAAACACTTAGTGTTCATATGAGCAATACCCAAATTATTTACCACAAACTTACTAATTAACCAACCTAATACCCCACATAATCCTCCCTTAGGCTCCCCCTAAACCCTAGAGGAAGACTACTCACACATATTAAGGGAAATCAAAGCACTAAAGGGAAGGAGGAGTTCAATAAACATTATGCTATGAGATGAATAATAATAACAATCAAAAGATGAACAATAAACTAGAAATGTAATTAAATTGCATAAACAATGAAAAGATGAGAAATTTAATACCAACAAGCTTGTATATAAAGAAGAGGGAGAATGTCTTCACCCTTAGAATCCTCAATACAAACCCAAAACTGAAATGAAAGACTAGATCTAGCAACTTGAAATGAAAAACTAAGCTTAATTAGGGAAAGATTAGGAGAGTAATTAGTGCTTAATAGAGGGTACAAATATCTAGGGTTTTGTGCTAAGAGGAATGTAAAAAAACTGCTTACAAAATAATGAGGAAGGGTATATATAGGTCTCTCCAAAATTAAGAAAGAAATTAGAAGAGGAGCGGATTTTGCGATGTTGCGTTCCTGGCCGGTCGACCGGCCGCCAGGCCTCTGACCGGCCTGGAGCACATCAGTAACTTCAGAAACTTCGTCTTCAAAATCTTCAAAATTCTTCTAAGTATGGAGAATGGGGGTCTGGGCCGGTCGACCGGCCGCCGGTCCCCCACCGGCCTGGAGCACCATTTCACCCTCATGTGGCTTCTGTTGTAGGCGCGGGCCGGGTAGTCGACCGGCCGCCGGTCGACCGGCCTGCACTACCTGACCAATTCCTCTTTTCTTTCTTTCTTCATTCTAAGTGGAGTAGTGGTCTAGGCCGGTGGGCCGGCCGCCGGTCTGGGGCCCGGCCTGGGCCACCTGATGACTCAATTCTTCACTTCTTCATCTCATCTTCGAATCCCGACTCATGCAAGACCCTATTGCTCCGATTTCTTCATTTCCGCCTTAATTCCTACAAATTAAGACCGATATTCATAGCACGGGAAAACGGGAAGCAGAATGCAATCAAGGGCACGCAAATCCGTGTAAACGGACCAAAATGGGGACGAAAATGAGGGAAAAACGTGACTAATTAAATGCTTATCAAAATTCCCCACACTTAAGACTTACTCGTCCCCGAGTAAGTAAACAAAATTCGAGACCCATAAGTACCCTTATTCAATACTACTCTAATATTAAGGCTACAACCTAAACTATTAATAATATCCGACGGTAGGCAATTAACGGGCCTCCTCCGTCCCTTCAACTCACAACGAGATACTCATGAGGTAGAGTACCTCCTTGCAAGGCAAGTAGGGGCTTGCTCAAAATTTCGACGCATCCAAATGAAAAACACGTAAGAACACGACAAAGATGCATCTAACAAGAGAAAAATCACATGCCTCATCCATGTGACGGAAATATCTAAAAGGAAAACCGTCTAAATAATGCATGATCCTTATAAGCCACTAATATCATAAAGCATGGAAAAATATTCGCCTCCTAGCGGTGCAAGTCTAATGAAAATTTCGAACCTTGTCTACTATTTGCTTGGCCAAAAGCGATAAAATGGAAGATAGAAATGAAATCCTCGTGACGTTATTAAGCACAATAGCATATGAAATTCACGTTTCTCAAATAAATGAGACACAAGGGTCGTCCCGTCTCACTATGCAACTTCAAAGGTAAATGATTCAAGAAGGATAAAAGGAAATTGAGATTTGAGTCTAAGTGCTTGCAAAACTTTTCATTTCACACTTTGCTTTCTTTTTCTTTTTCTTTCTTTTTGATTTGCATTTTGGTTTGCAATTTTTGGCATGAAAGCGCACGGTTTCCGTCAAGGACATGCGGTCGGAACCAACAATAGGGGTATCCCCACCGTAGTGGCATCGAAAGGGGGCCTAGATATGGGCCCACTAGAATCCCTAGAAATTCCGTTTTGCACTTCCTCGACGAAAACAAGAAAAAATGATAATTGACTCAATATTTTCAGCTTGTTTGATTTGTTTCCTTTTTTGAGCAAAAGTGGAAGAACAATGAATCATGGTTGGTTGCATAGCAAGAACGGTCACCTAAGAATCCTTTCTACTATCGGAATATTCACATCAATCGAGGTTGTCGAGGTGGAATAAGCGCAAACTCGTGAGTCGGCATTAGTAGACGGGTTAAAACTCACTAAAAATGCACAACCCAGGGCGTCTAAAATTCCACGATTAAGATGAACACTTTATGAATAAAAAAGTAGCAAAAAGGGACTATGCACATTCAACAAGTTTTCCAAAAAGACAATTATTAAAACATTTTTCTAAATGCAACTATATGCCATGATGCAATCTAGCATATATACAACTTAAATGCACATGCTCTAACCGACTATATGACACATAAGCTAATGCTATCTCCTAACAGCACACAAGTGGCACACACGCCAATCAACAAAATTCACACCATCGTCATCAACAGATCTCATCCTCAAATAAGAAGAAAAGGAGATAAGGGAGAAGAGAAATAGGAAAGGTCTCACCAAAGCGTCTTCATTTTCCCTTTTTCGTGCCTCTTATGATGTGGGGCTCACCTATGGATGGAGATAAAAGGAAGCACACGGCAATATATACAAAATAAACTATATACAAACTAATCTAAACATCTATTTTTTTGGAAAATTTTTAAATTTTTCGATTTTTAGGCATTTTTCAACTTTTTTCGAAACTCAACGATATATACAAAGGAAATAAAATCCTCCCCACACTTAAGTCTTAGTCGTCCCCGAGTAAGTGACTCAAACATGAAAGGAGGGAAAAAAGAAAAGGAAAACAAAACAAATTTTTGGGTTTTTCAATTTTTTGGGAATTCCCTCCCCACACTTAGTATTTACATGGTGTGAGGGGTGAATTCAAAGCAAATAACATGTTTTTGGGTTTTTAAATATTTTGAAAAATAAAAACTTGTTTTTGGGGTTTTTGATTTTTGAAGAGAAATCACAATATGAACAATATATACAAGAGGGTTAGCTCTAAGTAAATGCAAACTACACTATATGCTAATCTAGAGTCTCGCTGCGGTGGTAAGGTGCATAAATGCAAGCCCCTCATGGGGGGTACCTCCCACAGGAAAGTCTAGTGTGCCATATCGGAGTCTCGTCGTGGCGGTAAGATGCATAAATGCACGCCCCTCATGGGGGTACCAACCACGGGAAAGTCTAAAAATGACACCAAACAAAATGCAACTACGCTATATGGATGCAAGGCTAACATGTGACGATATGTTACAAAATTAAATTCTAATGCAAGCTTAAATGGATGCAACTAAATGGATAATTAAACTAAGATATAATACAACTATCTAAATGCATGCAAAAATATAAATATGATGAAGATTTGGATTAAAAGGGATCATACTCATGGGTTTCCGGCCTCAGGAGTATCCAGTGAAATCCGAGGATGTAGTATCAAATTGGCCAAGAGTGGCCTCTGCAGAAGACGCATCTACATCCCTGGCTCCCGAACCGGAGCCGCCACCCTCCACAATCTCGAACCGGGGACCCATACTGTTAAACCACTCGGCATTCTGTGCCGCAATCTCTGGGTCCACCTCCTCCTCATCAACTACCGGCTGAGCAAAAACCGGCGCAGAAGAATAATAGTCATGCTGAATATTGAAATCACCAAACACCCTAGAACCCTGATCATACCCGCCCTCTGGCCACATGAAATAGGACGGATGCGGGCCAACTGGCTCCCTATACCCCTCCCTACACCAATTATCGTAAGAAGGGTATTGGCCAAGAGCCAAGTCATAATACATCCTGTCCATCCGCTGCGACAAAAGAGCTCTATCCCGAGCTTCCTCCTCACGCCACTTAGCTGCCGCCTCTCTCTCCCTAGCCGCTGCCTCTCTCTCCGTAGCTGCTGCCTCGGAGGCCAAAGTCATATCGGCCATGAACTGGATCAAGGAAGGATCCAAAGGTGGGTAACTGGTAGTGGTGGAAGTGGATGCGTCGGGTTGGGATGAATTGGGCCAAGGGCGCCACTGCTGCTGATGATAGAAGGGGTTCAAATAAGGCAAGGTGGTGGAAGTGGGGCCCTGCTCCTCTCTCCTATATGTAGTGACGGGGGCAGTAGGATCTCGCCTAAATGCGGTAATTGGAGCTAAAGGATCTTTCGGGGTTTCCTCAGGTGGTGGTGGAGGGTTCTCCTCCACTAGGGGAAGGAGATAGTGCGCGCTATCAGGAACCACTTTCATAGCCGCACCATTCGGGAGGGGAATAGAATTGACCCCTCGAACCCTCCAATATGTCTTCCCGTCCTCAACTATCTTCCTTACCCACTCAAGCTTCTTTGAAATGTAATCCTCCGTCAACAATGAGCATCCCCCTAAACACCTCAAATTACGCTCATCTAGAGCATCTCTACAAAGGACATGGGCAATCTTGGTGACAATTCCCCCTAAATGGATTCCGGTAGGGCTAAACGGGTCGTTGGCGATTTTCTGAAGGTGGATAGCGACATGGTGACCAATGTTGACCCCAAATTTATTCGGCTTTTGGAACAAATAAGCCGCCAAAATTGAGAGCTCATCGGCCCTAAAGTTGTGACACTCCTCTCTTCCAAACAACGTCCAACCCATAAACCGATGCCAAAACCTAATAGGGTCATTGTGGCAAGCATTTGCCGGCCTCTTAGTTCCCTTCGCAAATTCCATTCCCGAGATAGCAGTCCAAACGTCATTCACATTAAAGTTTTCGGGGACCTTGTACGACTTATGAAATTTGACCCCTAAAACCTTACAAAATTTCTCAAGGGGAAGGTTAAAAGCAGTATTAAGAAGGCGAAAGGAAACAATTTTGACCATACCCGTATTCTTATCCTTCTCATGGCTAAACGAACTCAAAAACTCCCAAGTGAGACGGGGGTAAGTACGGAAGTGCTGACCGTAGAGTTCCCCCATACCCAAACCTTTGAAAAGCTCAAGAGTGACCGTATCAAGGCCGAGGTTCCGCATAGTATTCCGACAAATAAAACGGGAGTGGGGAAGGGGTCTACGCTTTAAACATTGAAATTTACCTCTCGCGATTTCGCTTACGAAGACGATATCCGGAAAATCGTTATCCGGACCCATTCCCGCCGTCACTTGCTGGAGCCTAGCCTCTAACTCCGCCTCAAGCTGAGCCCTTGTTCTTTTCCTAGGTGGTTGTTGAGCCATGGTGATTTTCGTATTAGTCAATTGAAAGTGGAGAAAATTGGGGAAAAATGAAGTTTTAGAGGTGGGGGATGATTTTGGGTGAAGTAGTGGGTTAATTAGTGGGTTGAATGTGGGATTGGATGAGTTTTGTGGTGATGTTTGTGAGTTTTTGTGGAGTTTTTGTGGGTTTGAAGGAAGAAAGAGAAAGTAATTAGAAGAAATGAAGAAGAATGATGGGAAAAAAATACTTCACGAGTTGATTTAGGCTACGGGATGGGTTCTGGGCCGGTCTGGGAACCGGCTACCGGTCGACCGGCCTGGAACCCAGTACAAAAAATTGATTTTTTTGGATTTTTGAATGTTTCTCGTGTTCAGGTTGTCCAGGCCGGTCGGCACCCCGGCTGCCGGTCGACCGGCCTAGAACTCGGCTCAAAATTTTCAACCTTCAAAATCTTAGTCAAATGATGCTCTGGGCCGGTATTAGACCGGCCGCCGGTCCACCGGCACAGAAAATAGCTCGAAAATTCCCAAAAACTCACTTCCTATGATAACGTGCTCCAGGCCGGTCGGCAGACCGGCTGCCGGTCGACCGGCCTGGAATACCTGCAGTTCAAATTCCCAATTTCACAAACTTGCTACTGGAGTGCTCTGGGCCGGTCGGCACACCGGCTGCCGGTCGACCGGCCTGGAGCACTTCTCCATTTCTTCACTTCGTCTTCAAATTCACAACAAATCCCCAAAGAAACCCAAGTCACCAACAAACTCGACCCTACCAACATATTCCCAATGTTACGGTTTTGATCCAAACCCGACTACAATTGTTTCAAATCTACCTAAGACTTCTTCCAAAGACGAAATACCCGAGTACACAAATCCAAATCTTCACAACTATTCCTAATATGCATGCTATATACAAAAAAATTTGGTGGTTGTTGAGGGACTCCACCAAACCTATCAAATCACGAGAGTTTACAAACAAGACTCCTCCTCGGGAAGTGGATCCCCAAGGAAGAGTACTTCCACCGTTCCTTTTTCATCGCCATCAAAATATCTTTTCACTCGATGCCCATTGACCTTGAAATTACCACCTTCTTCGCTCCAAAGTTCAAAAGCTCCATGTGGTGAAATGTCGATAACTTTGAAAGGACCCGACCATCTAGGGCGTAGCTTTCCCGGAAACAACTTGACTCTAGAATTATAGAGTAAGACTTGGTCACCCACTTTTACATCTTTATCAACCAATTTGGCATCATGCCATTTCTTAGTTTGCTCCTTGTAGATCTTTGAGCTCTCGTAGGCATCAAGTCTTAGCTCTTCAAGTTCATTCATTTGGAGAAATCGTAGCTCTCCGGCCATATCAATATCAAAGTTCATCTCCTTTAAAGCCCACCATGCCTTGTGCTCCAACTCAATTGGCAAGTGACAAGCTTTTCCATAAACAAGCTTGTAGGGAGTTGTGCCGAGGGGAGTTTTGAAGGCGGTGCGAAGGGCCCATAGAACATCCGGAAGCTTTTGAGACCAATCCTTCCTACCTTTTCTTGTAGTCTTCTCCAAGATAGCTTTTATTTGACGGTTTGAGACCTCTACTTGCCCACTAGTTTGAGGGTGGTAGGCAAGAGCGGTCTTATGAGTGACACCATGGGAAGAAAGTAAGATCTTGAAAGTGCTCTTCCTAAAGTGCGAACCCCCGTCGCTAATCACCACCCTTGGGGTCCCAAATCTCGGAAATATAGTGTTTTTGAAGAGCTTGATAACAGTCTTAGCATCATTTGTTGGGGTGGCAACAGCTTCAATCCACTTGGACACATAGTCCACCGCTACCAAAATGTACTCATTCCCACAAGAGTTGGGGAATGGTCCCATGAAATCTACTCCCCAACAATCGAAAAGCTCGATCTCAAGAATGTTTTGAAGGGGCATCTCATTCCTTTGACTTATATTCCCCGTTCTTTGGCACCGATCACAAGATTTGACAAAGTAGTGGATATCCTTGAACATAGATGGCCAATAGAAACCACCTTGTAACACCTTTGCAATGGTGCGATATGTACCAAGGTGGCCCCCATAGGCCGAGTTGTGAATTCTATCAACAATCTCCATACCTTCTTCTCTAGGAACACATCTTCGAAACATGCCATCACCACACTTGCGAAAAAGATGTGGGTCATTCCAAAAATAGCGTTTTGAGTCATGCTTCAACTTCCTCCTAGCTCTAGCATCCAACTCCTCCGGAATAAACCCACTCACAATCAAATTTGCCAAGTCCGCAAACCCTGGTGATTTACCACCTATCATCATCAAACTATCTTCTCTCAACCACTCATTGATCGGGCCACTCTCATCCTTCAACCCATGATCTTCGGTAGTCAATCTAGATAGGTGGTCGGCAACAACATTCTCCGCCCCCGCCTTGTCTTTAATTTCCAAGTCAAACTCTTGAAGTAAAAGAACCCACCTCAAGAGCCTTGGTTTTGCATCCTTTTTCACTAACAATTGCCTCAAAGCGGAGTGCTCCGAGTATACCACAACCTTAGCACCAACAAAGTATTGCCGGAACTTTTCCACGGCATGAACAATGGCTAGCATCTCCTTTTCCGTCGTAGAGTAGTTGACTTGGGCTTGATCAAGAGTTTTGCTTGTGTAGTAGATTACATGGTGCCTCTTGTCCACAACTTGGCCAAGCACCGCCCCGACCGCATAATCGGAGGCGTCACACATAACTTCGAAGGGAAGGCTCCAATCCGGTGATCGGATTATGGGAGCCATCACAAGAGCCTCCTTCAACCTACAAAAAGCACTCAAGCAAAATTCATCAAATACAAATGGTGTGTCTTTGAGAAGAAGAGAAGTTAAAGGCTTGGCTATTTTTGAGAAATCTTTGATGAAACGTCGGTAAAAGCCCGCATGGCCTAGAAAGCTTCTCACTCCCTTCACATTTGTAGGGGGTGACAAGTTTTCTATCACCGAAACCTTAGCCATATCAACTTCTATGCCTCTCTTAGACACGATGTGGCCAAGCACAACCCCTCCTCCACCATAAAGTGGCATTTCTCCCAATTGAGGACGAGGTTGTGCTCCTCACACCTTTGCAAAACATTATACAAATTCAAAAGCCCAAGATCAAATGAGTCTCCATGGACACTAAAGTCGTCCATGAAGACCTCCATACTCTTCCCAAGAAAATCGGCAAAAATTGTCGTCATACATCTTTGGAAAGTCCCCGGAGCATTACAAAGCCCAAAGGGCATCCTTCTATAAGCATAAACTCCTATGGGACAAGTGAATGTGGTTTTCTCTTGGTCTTCCGGGTGTATAGGGATTTGGAAAAACCCGGAATAACCATCTAGAAATGAATAGTAAGAATGCCCCGCTAACCTTTCAAGCATTTGGTCAATAAAGGGGATGGGGTAGTGGTCTTTGAGGGTGGCGACATTTAATTTGCGATAGTCAATGCACATCCGCCACCCGGTCACGGGTCTAGAAGCTAAGAGAGTCCCATCCTCTTGTTCCACCATAGTCACCCCTCCTTTCTTGGGCACTACATGGACGGGGCTCACCCAAGACCTATCGGTTATTTGGTAGATAATCCCGGCCTCTAACAACTTCATAACCTCACTTTTAACCACTTCCGCCATCTTAGGGTTCAACCTACGTAGCCCATCTACCTTAGGGTTGCTACCCTCCTCCAAGACAATCCTATGCATGCAAAGATTAGGACTTAACCCTTTGATATCATCAATGCTATATCCAAGTGAACCCCTATGAGTTTTCAAGACTTTCAAAAGTTCAAGTTCTTGGCCTTCACTCAAATTAGCATTAATGATAACGGGATAAGTTTCTCCCTCACCTAAAAAAGAGTACTTAAGTTAGGGAGGTAAGGGCTTAAGTTGTACCTTTGGAGGGAGAAGGCCCTCCACCTTCTTCATTAGCTCATCATCTACCTCGTGGTCATCTCCCATCTCCTCATCATGGAGTGCCACTTGTAGAGCTTCTTCTTCATGCTTCTCCTCTTCATGCATCTTCTCAACCACTTCCTCTATGACTTCTACCGAGCATGCTTTGTGAAACATTGGTCCCTTCACTAGATGTGGAAGATTAAATTCAAGGGTTTCGTTTCCCACCCTAAAGGTTAGCCGCCCGTCCCTCACATCAATGAGGACACCTCCGGTAGCCAAAAAGGGCCTACCAAGGATGATGGGAGTGTGACTATCCTCCGGGATATCTAGGACAACGAAATCCGTGGGGATCAAAAATTTGCCAACTTTAACGGGTACGTCCTCAAGCACACCCAAAGGTTGCTTAACGGACCTATCCGCTAGTTGTAGAGTCATAGAAGTGTGGGTTAAACTATCAAGTCCAATCCTTTTAGCAATAGTTAAGGGAATGACACTTACACTTGCACCATTGTCACATAATGCCCTTGAAATCATGACTCCCCCCACAACACAAGGGATAGAGAAACTTCCGGGGTCCCCAAGGTTTTTTGGCATTTTGAAAGAGTTAGGATTAATGAGGAGAGCACTACACTCCGCCTCCATAATCATAACATCTTGGGTACCCAAAGTCCTCTTATGAGTCAAGATGTCTTTTAGAAATTTTGAGTATGTGGGCATGTTTAGTATAACATCGGTAAAAGGTAAGGTCACTTCAAGTCCCTCAAGCATTTTTCTAAATTGGGTGAACTTGAAGTTTTCCTTAGTTTTCAAAGCTCTAGAGGGGTAGGGAATATCGGAAACAACGAGTGGAGAACTAAAAGATACCTTTGGAATGGGAGTTTTCTTGGTTACCTTAGCTCTTGCTATTGGTTGTACCTCTACTCCGTCATCATTGACATCCTTGTTCATCTCCTCTTCATAAGGCATAATCTCGATATACCCATCTTCTCCCTCTTTTGGTTGATCATCTTCACCCTTGCCATCATCTTTTAACTCCAAGGTGGGAGTTAAAAAGGGCTCTTCTAATTCTTCTCCTTCCTCAACATGCTCATCATTTGGAATCTCATCATTCATCATATCCATGTAGGGGTTATCAAGCACTAGTCCACTTCTTAAAGTCACCGCACATGCATGGTGGCTTGATGAAGCATCCTTGGAGCTTTTCCCTTGAGCAGGTAGACCTCCCGGAGGCCTTTGAGGATTGTTCAAAGCTTGAGAAGCTAACCTAGCTTCCAATTCTCTCACCTCCTTTTTGTGAGCATTAGTGACATTTTGCAAAGCCAAGTTGTTTTGGATTTCCATGTTTTTGACTAATTGCAAAACTTCACTTATTGAAGGATCATTCTCTTGGTGGGGTTGATTTGTCAAAGGAAGGGCAAAAGCATAGTCATTCCGACTACTCGACCCTTGGTTGTTGTTTCTTTGATTGTTAAAGTTTCCTTGTTGGTTATTGTTAAAATTCCCTTGTTGTCCCCTTGAACCTTGATTGTTGAAATTTGACCCTTGGTTGTTGTTGAAATTTGGCCCTTGGCCTTGGAAAGATTGATCGGGAACCCCTTGGCTTGCTTGATTGCTTTGATTTCCTTGGTAAAAATTACCTTGGCCTTGATTGTTGAAGTTTTGGTTCCCTTGATTTTGATTCCAATTTCCTTGACCTTGATTCCAATTACCTTGGTTTTGGAAATTACCTTGGTTATTGTAACCTTGATCATTGAATTGTTGATTTTGGAATTGGTTTGATCCTTGACCTTGTTGAGTGTTGTTGAATTGATTGTTATAGTTTCCTCTTGAAAATTGACCTCCTCCTCTAGGTTGGGAAAAACCCGGAGGGTTGGAAGGTTGAACTTGTGTGTGTTGAGGGTTTAGGACATTTTGGCTTTTGTAGCTCATGTTTGGGTGAAATTTTGAGCTTGGATGATAGAAATTTGAATTTGGGTTGTAAGTTCCTTGGCTTTGGAATTGAGGCCTTGAGGGCCGTGGGTTGTTGTTGATACCTTGGAAAGCATTCACATGTTGATAATCGTTTCCTCCTTCATTGTTATAAGAAACATTGTTCCCACAAACTTCAAAGGTTTGTCCATATCCATTCCAAATTTCACAAGTGGGGGTTTGATAAGCTTCCACCATAGGAGGGGCATAAGACCCACTAGCTTCATTCACATGATGGCCTTGACTTTGATTTTGAGCTTTTTGAAGCTCGGCAAAACCCTTAGTAAAAGTTTGTGTGAGCAAATCAATCTTGGCATTGGTATCCGCATTTGAAAAGTTCTCACTTGGGTACTTAGAACTCCTTCTCAAGCTATTTCATCTAGAACTAGTACCATAGCTAGACTCCGATTCAACCATCTTCTTAATCAATGCCGCCCCTTGTTGGTCATTCAAATGATCAAAACTCCCCCCCGCGGAAGCATTCACCATAGCCTTGGTTTGAGGGAGGAGATTTTGATAGAATGTTTGAGTGACATACCAATCCGCAATTCCATGGTGAGGGCATCGGGCAAGCAAGTCAATGAACCGATCCCATGCTTCTCCCAAGGATTCTCCATCCTCTTGTTGGAAGGTTGTAATCTCATTTCTTAGCATCGCCGTTTTGGAGGCGGGGTAGTACTTACTTAGAAACTCCTTAGCCAAGTCATCCCAAGTAGTGAAAGTGTTTGGAGGATGGTTATTCAACCACCTCTCCGCCCGGTCTTTGAGGGAAAATGGGAACAACATGAGGCAAAGAGTTTCCTCGGGCACACCATTCCTCTTCATGATTCCTACCCTACTTTTGAATTTTCTCAAGTGGGCATGAGCATCCTCATCGGGGAGGCCTCCAAAGCTATCCCGCTCAATAGAACTCATTTGAGCCGGGTGAATCTCAAAATTATTCGGGGCCAAGACACCGAAATTGATTGGAGATTGGGTATCATCGTGGTTGGGACGGTTACGGTCACGTAAAGTCGTCATTTGTGGTTGATTTTGTTGTTGAGGTATTGTGGGTGGTGTATTTGGTAATGTATTGTAGAAGGGGTTTTCAAATATGGGTTCAATGGTGTTGTTTTGTGGGAGATCGATTGTTGGAGTGGATGTATAAGCAATTGAAGTATTGGCTTGTTGATGGCTAACTCTTCTTGAATTCCTAACCCGAGCAAGAGTGTTAGCTCGGAGAGTCCTAAATAACCTTTCGGGCTCCGGATGGCTCAAGAACAACCCTTCACCCCTAGGCATGCACTCAAAGCAACTCAAAAACAAGTTAGACTCCTAGTGTGTTTTTGGGCACACTAGGGAAAGAAAATAATGCAAGGCACTCTACAAATAATCTAACAACTAAAAACCAACAAAAACAACAAGTAACTTGGCTAAATCTAAGACACAAAACAAACTACGAGTTTCCTTACGCCATCCCCGGCAACGGCGCCATTTGATGAACGGTTTGTCGCGTACCGCTCAAGCAAAACAATTTATAAATCCCAACTAATGCGATAGCGGAAGTCGGGGTCGAACCACAAGGATGGAGGGGGTCAACTACAAGTTTTTTTGAATCCTATTCTAGCCTAATAACTGATTGATGGGAAGATTAACTAAAAACTAGGAAAAACAAGTAATCGCTAAGTAATAAAGATGTAAACAATTAAGGGAAAGACTAAGGTGAAGGGTTCACCTTAGGGGGATTAATGGGCTAGTCGGGTAATTAGCAAATGGGTAAGTAATTCGAGTAAAATCGATTGCTAATGTCTCAACAATCGATAATCATCAACAAAGCCATCGCATTTGTCTCAAATCACCC